>JBAMHV010000008.1:12244628-12268399 GCA_037177535.1 Pseudomugil gertrudae
GCTGATCACAGCAGTGAAAATGCTTTCTGATTGTAATGATCTGTTAAAATTACATTAAATTAATTGCGGGGTTAACGCTCTATTTTGCTGCTTACTATATCTACTTTTATCCAATAAAGTTTCAAACTCTGCGTTGTGTCAGGATGAGAACGTGACAGTGTGTCGGTGTGCGCCTGCAGACAGACAGACAGCCGCGTTATACCAGAATCATTTCACATGACAGCTGAGCGGCTGATATCTCAACTGATCCTATATCTGTGCAAAGAGAATAGCTATTTATACAGTTATGACACCTATTTAGAAGTCAGTTTCTGTTGATATGTTCGGCTGCACAGCTTGAAGGATCAGACATAAAAGTGTCGCAGTCTGTTTATTTATTCATTCATTTATTTATTTTTGTAGTCCATGCAGTGTTCATGAGTTGGTCAAATTGATTTTTATATAACAAACGTATTACAATGAATATCTGATTCATGCATTAATGCAGAAACGTCTTGCTGGAGCGTCCAGGCTGCTTCTGCTTCGTGCACCTCAAACTCTGGGTCAGATTCTGGATCCAGGACATACGGTTCAGCACGATGCACTCCCATGATGGATAAAATCTTTATTTCTATGTATTATTGTTTACCGGTGCACATTTGTGCACCTCGGCTGCTGTTTACACCACTACTAACTATATCGTGGCTCTGTCTGAGGTGATGTCATGGGGTGGGCGGGATAATATAAAGGTCTCTCTGGCGGCTCAGTGCAGGCAGGATGGATGAGCGTGAGGAGCTGAGAGCAAGCCATAGTAAGCCGTTCCCAGTACTGGGTAAGAGACCTCACAGCAAGAGATGAGTGGAATGACAAAACTATAGTATGCTGCATGTTGCGAAATGCATCTTATTATCATAAATGTGCATAGGATGCACTGTGAAACAGTAAATATAGCATAATATAGGTCCTTTAAGAATCTTGTATTATAAAATGTACTGCAAGGAAATTTTGTTTTTGTTTTTTGTTTAATCTTAAATATCATTAAACACATTCCTGTTTTAAACCAAAGTTAAGATGTTCTATGTTTTGCATTTGCTCCCTTACTGTATCAAAAAAGCAACAGTTTCAAACCATGACTTTAGCACCCCGTTACACCCTAAACAACAGTAATTGTGTTTTATCAACCTTGCTCAAGTGTCTCTTGTCTCAAATCCGAACAGTGATTTGTTAAATAAAGTTAAACTTTTCTGAAAGATTTTACATGAAATGGTGAATCTTTTATTGAATTTACATCTACCTAAATGCAGGTTGGCTTGGGCCGAAAACATGACTATAAATTCTTTGGTTGAGATGAAAACATCACCGAAGAAGGAGACATTATGACAAGTCCAATAAAGCATTTATTAAAAGAGATAGGCTAATTAAGGATTTATCATTAATGTTTCAAGTTCACATTTCAACAGGAAAGAAACCTGTCAGCCTACTTCAGAGGACTGCCATTTAATGTCATGCTATCTAACAGGCTCTGCAGAACATTTCGATTACCTATCATGTGATGACTTAGTTGTTTCTGTGACATGACTACCCTCATGTCTACAAAATGAAAAAAAGAACAGTGTCATACCCAGAGGAGGTTAATGATCCACAATCACACGAAAACTTCCACACATGCAAATACAGCGAAATACAAACACACTATAGTCAACACAGAGACACAAGCTTATTGATCACTGTCAGATTTGTCTATAGACTGGAAACAAGCCTCTAAGCAATGGAAAAATTAGGACACTGATGATTTGTTAGTTAGCATAGGCAGGAATAACACCCCCACACATAAACACATTCAACACACTGTCTCTCATTTTGGCACATTTACACATATTCACAGAAATCACCAATACCCCTATACACACAGATACACTCAGCGATGGATTGATGTGGAACAGTGAACAAGGAGTTCTTGTCCGTTTTTTGAATTATGTCTGGAGCTGGACAATTAAGTCTCTGGTGAAAAATACAGTGTGTGTGTCAGAGAAAAAGAAAGCGAGCATGGCAACAAGGACAAAACTCCGGCGCAAAAGGGTGAACTGTGTGAACTTAACAACTCCCTCCCTTGGTCTGCAACGGGCAACACAGGAGCCGCACTGATCAGACAGTCCATGAAATACGAACACAAGCAGTGAATGAAGCGACCGCTCTCAGCCAAACTGGAACCAGACCAGTTTAGTAATCAGGATTCTTAAGCTTTTGAATGGTATTTGGATGGGCCAGTCTGGTGTCTAGACAGAGAACTAATTGTGACACAAGAAACAGAGACAAAAAGGCAAGGAGTTAAGGATACAACGAAAACATGGGTTAGTGAGAAGGAATGACAACACAAAGCTAACTGTGACTTGTACAGCTTGCATCTAACACCCTAGAAGAACAAATGAATAGTATTTACAGTCGCCAGTCAGTCCTGTGCATATGCAGAGGAAACCTACGTTTTCTTATTATTGGTAAATGCAAACTATGATTGACTAGGTAACACCGCTTCCCTGAGTGATTGTAGAGGCAGCATGCATGATTTCAGCTGCTCAGGGAATAAATGAACCACACAAAACACTGTTTGCACACCTTTACCTGACTTTTTCACTGCCCAATTTCACCATGAAATAAAAAGTCGCTGCAAGCTACAGGGATAATTTAGCAGGGGCAAAAGGCAGTTTTGTGCTCAGCCACTAACCCAGGCTGAGAAACAGGTGATTGCACAGCCTGGGATCAGGCCAATTTCCAGATGCTATATGCCACTTACTCATTCAGCCCTATTCAAGCGGATGATGGCTAGTGCCCACTTACACAGTAGGACACAGTCCTGGCAGCTAACATAGCATGGCCTGAGGAGAAGCAACTAACCGACTAGCCAGTGCTGTTCCCCAGCTAACTTCTTCTCAAAGCATGTGCTGATGTCCTATTTTATCCATTGCCTGCAACACATGCAAATTAGCCATACAGTCCCACCCTGCAGGAGGCAGGGGTCATAAAATGGATTCAAAATTAAATGAAAAATACTTTATTTATTCTTGATTGATGTTTTTGTTTGTATCTCTTTGTTTATTTGTAGATTTCTTGCTTGTTATTTATGCAACAAAAGCTATAATAATAAATGCTAAAAATGTGCTTTGTTTCAGAGGACAATACTGCTGGCAGACATGATCTGGCACCTTTCTGTCTTTCACTGGACTTTATACACTGAACACACTGTTATTTTTTCACTGTGTTGTGTGAGGTAATGATGAGTTTGTTCAGACTCTTTAATGGCTCTGACTCTTACGCTACAACCCCAACAGATGGCTGCAAAGCGGAATGCACTTTCCACAACTCTACTTTAAGAAAAAATGCCATATCTTGGTGCAGACACTGAATGTGAACTTATCTTCCTTGAGAAACTGAGTCTACTCTGTCCCTTCTTTTGGGTGATCTCTGTGCATTTCCAGTCTAGTCTGTTAGCTGAACTGCAAGGTGCTTGTAAACAGTGTATTTTAAACTTCCCTTCCTCCTTTACAATCATATCTTTTGTTTTGTTTGCGTTTAAGATGAGGTGATAGTTTCTACACAATCTCACAACTTGACACAAGTTCTCTGTACTCAGCTTTTTCTTCGTTATTGACACACCCTGCAACTGCAGAGTCATCAGAGTATTTCTGCAGATGGGAGGACTCAAGAGTGTATTTTTAGTCTGTGGTATACAGTGTAAAGAAAAATTGTGAGAGTACAGTCCCTTGTGGTACTCCACTGCTGCTGACCACCATGTCAGACACAATCTTATAGCTCACCTAAATCAACATCCGATATTCTCACAAACTGCGGTCCATTTATACTAAGGTAATCCTAAATTCAGGTGAATGTTGAGGAATTTACGGAGCTTGCCTCATGACACAGCAAACTGAAATTAATTGGAAATTCAAAGATCATCATCCTCAAAATGTTGCCTGCTTTCATCCAGATGAGAGTGAGCTCTCTGAAACAGGCAAATGGTGTAAATTAATGTAGCCCATTACAAAAACTGTTATGGGCCCTGAAAAGTGTTCATTTGCTTTAGGTGAGTCAAAACAGTGTTTCTAGGATTTTCATGATGTGAGATGTTTTAAAAACCGGTATGTAGTCATTTGGTGTAGATGATAACAAATCTAATAGTTGTTTGTACCAAGTTTTCAAAACCCTGGTACTGACACCATCTTGACCAGCAGTCTTGTTCCAATTTAGTTTCTCCAGTTGTTTCTTCACTTTACTGTAGGTAAAGTGACTTGTTAGAGGTGGAGGCCTCGGAGGTCTCAGTATGTATGGAGGGAGATGCAGGCCGTGTCATAGTCCATGGCTGAGCTGCAGAGTAACAGTGTGGAGGTGTGACAGGAAAGCTGTTGGCTCATGGAGACAGTGTAGTTTGCAGGTACCCTCTCAGGACATCCTCAACTTCATTTGACCAAATTTCAATAAACTGTGACTGGCTGCTGCTGAAAAATGGACTTGTAGATGTCGATCAAAAAAGCTCCACAGATTCTGTCTGCAGTGGTACCAGGCATTATATAAACTGCAAGAATAACACATGTAAACTCTTTGGGTAAATAATAATAATATGGACACAGACTCACTGCTAATAGTTTTATCTTCTTTGTGCACATCCTTTCTTTTACAGTGTCATGTCCAGCATGACAAAAATGATGCAGTTCCACCTCCTTTGAGCTTTCTGCTGATTTTCCTACGGCTGCCTGCATTTGCAGCCTTAAAGCAGAGTACAGAGAGATTAGAATCCAGAATGTGTTAATGCAGACAAGTTTTGTTGAAGCAAATAATATTGCATTCCCTGTATTCAATTTGAGACCGTGTTAACACCTTGAGCTCATTCATTTGTTAGTTTGCACTTGTACATTACACATCAGAAGTGTTGAAAGTAATGCTCTGGATCTCATTTTTTCTATTTGCCTTGTTCCCACTCTGCATTATCTTGCATTTATTGTTGAGCAGATTGGTCCTAATATTGATAGTATTAATACCAAGGCTTGCATCAGTATTGTTCAGGACCAGCCCGATGTTAGATATTTTTCTTTGTTGAGGGCTTTGGGGATGAACGGCCAAAAAATGTTAATGAGAAATAAGCAACAGAAACTTTTTCTTTAGATTATTAAAAGCAGAGTTGACTTAAAAAAACACTTATGTGTTAATAAAAAAGAATAAAAACGTTTTTACATTGTTGGGAAAGACTTAACATAAATTGATTACATAAAAAAGCTTACATTTACATTTCTAAGTTTGGCCATTAAGTTTGTGCATAAAAATATTTTTGACAAAAACTTTTGTTCTGCATGTTATTTTTACAATGTCCATGATGAATAATTAAAGTAAAATTAAATCATTAAATGCTCATACGTTTTGCTTATTGCAAAGAGCAACATGAAAAACATAGTATTAGCAATACTTGCATTGGTTGACTTGATGTTGGATCAATAACAGCATCTGCTGTTTCTCAGCCCTACTTTTCAACATCTCCAACTTCTTTGGTATTCGGTGAGCAACTTCGCTAATTATATTATTTTGGGGCAGCTTCATCAGCTGATCTAGCTGCTAAACAACTCTTCTGTTGTCATGGAAACACACAAAGATTCTTGAATAGTCCAAAGTACACAAAGAAATCCCTTGAGTGGCATCATCTTCTAACCAACACAGAAAAGCTCATTTGGTGGTAATTGTCTTAAAAAGTTATTTATTTCCCATCAGTTTGGTTTCACCTACTACAACATGCTGCCACCCCACGGCGCATTTGAGACGTGTTGCTTGCAGTGAAAAATCTTCCATTCTTAAAATGGTTTCTTTTCATTGTCTCAATACACCTGAGGCGTCTACAACACAGTGTGCTTCACTAATCCAGTACAGCACAATTTTTGTAGTTCTTTTCAATTATTCATCGTATTGTTCAAATCAGAGACATTTAAATGAGTAGTGAAGAAGCTTAGGAAGGAGAAAACCTGATCTGTGTATCATTTTACATACATATACAGTAGATGAGCCAAACCTGGGACATATATGATCTAAATCCATTTAAAAAAGCTTATGAGATAATAAACGCATAGAAGATAAAAGCTGAAGTCTGAGTTAACAAAAGGTAAATGTGATTTCACCCAATTTCAAGCATGACCAACTCAATAAGATTCCTGCATCCCATTTAAACATTCCTCCAGAAATAACATTTATCTAATTTGTTTTATTTCCTGCCTCCATGAACTTATCTAACACTTGCCTATGGCAACCAGCTGGAGTAGTCTGGATTTCAAATGTGAAGCAAGCTGTGAAGGAAAAGCATATTTTGAGCCTCTATTGAAAGAATATCATGGGCCAATCCTGCAATATAAGTGATATACACTTAGAAGTATATATATATATATATATATGTTTGTTTATTTTCGTAGGGATGTATCAAACAGGTGAAGGCAGCTACAACTCCATGTTATTCTGTTAAGAAGAACATATTCTTGCCAACTGAGCACCCATTTGTTTAACATTTTTCTGGCATTACTTCCATCAGAGTGACCAGGAATGGTGGTGCTGCCATAAAATCATTGCTGTCTCTAGGCATGGGGCTTATCTGAACAGCAACACACAGCAAACCACATAATCCATCCAGCCAACAGCAGCAACCTCCTTTAATCTGTCACATTCCCCATACTACTCATGTTGCTAATTAGAAATGGACCAGGTAATTAACCACCTTGTTCTATTGTTTGAGGAAAGAATATTTACCTATACTACCACACATTGTTTTAGTTGTTGGCTTAAGAGCACATTTATATCATTTTTACAATCCTTTACTTTCATTTACATAATCAACAGTCAAAAAGACTAAATGCTGGTGTTTGCAAAGTGTGATTTCTTTTCCTTGTTAGAACTTTTTTTTCAGTTGAAGCAGCATTTTGTCGCATAGAATATTTCTAGAATATGCATTTTTGAATATTGCACTCTTTAAAGTAAAGCAAAGTTTATTAGTAAAAGATTGCTGAGGGCTAGTGATTTACAGTATTGCATAATGTCCTCTGATATTTACATACTCAAACTGTATATACTATAATTGTCATTGTACCAGAGGCTAAAGCTACTTTTTGTTTACTGAAATAAATAAATATTTATTTTCACAATGTACAGTTGTCAACTCTTAACGTTTGTAAGTATGTATTACCCACTATTTTTCATTTCACTAACAAGATGTCATGGCCTAAAGTTTTTTGTGGATGTGTTTATGCAGTCAACACTTCAAGGAAATAAAGAAAAAATGCTTGATATGACAAGAACTTGCCTTCATTATAGCTTAGAGACAAAAACTGCATGTTGAGGACAAATCTAATGAGGACGAACTGCAGAACCAGTCATTAGTCCTCCGTAACAAGTCTAAAAAGCTTGTTCTTAATTTTACCTTTTTTATCATTTTAATACTGTTTAAAGACTTTTATTTAATGTGTGTTAGAAAAGAGTGTGACAGCTTACATATTGATTTTAAAACAAAAGTATGTCATGAATGTGATACTATGGATTACTCAGGGTTTTTGACAGATTTGGCAAAATGGAGGAAAATATCAGTTTGCATCCATTGCTGAGCTGTCTAAACCTTCTTCATATTTGTTCCTTTGCCTAAATAAAATACTATAAAAAGATATGCTATTTTGTATAACTGTGGAGTGTATTAGGTGGATTAAGAATTAGTTGTGTGATGAGCTTGAAAATATAATATTTTTACACATATGATTTCAAAATAAGCAAACACAATCACGTGTGTGTGTCCTAAAAGCAAAAAGTTTTTTTTTTCAGTTTTGGCAAGTTAGTAAAAAAAAAGGAAAACAACTAAAAGTAACTTGCTTGGGTCACAAAGAATGAATGAGAAAATCTGTGGAAGAGTAGGAGACCGCCAAACAGATGAGCAGCGAGAATTAGAAAAGAATAGTTCATTGTGTGTGCTCTCTCTGGGTGGACAGTTTTCTTAATGAGAAATATTAACATTGCCAACCTCTTTCAGTCTTGTTAAAAAATCCTTCATGCACACACAAAAGAGTCCCCCTAAAATCCATCCAACCAATCAATGGCATTTATAAGGAAAGCAGAGCACAGAAAGAATATGTTCACATACACTTCAGTGAATGGCATTGAAAAACGAATGAGTCATTTCACCTGAAATATACTTTAGTGCAACAGTAAACCAGTTCCTAGTGGGTGGGTATGGGTGTTCTGAAAAGAAGAGCAACCAAAAAGATCATCTGTTTTTCTCTTTTTGTTTGCTTTGTTGTTTTTTTTTTTAAGAACAAATTAGACAAAAGAAAAAAAAACACATCTATGTTAACATTAGCTGTGATTCCATTACAGTTTCTTGCCAAAATAAAAGCGATGTCTTTATTGGGACCACTGAGAGACTTAAGGCAGATGAGACTGGTGCCAACCTGTCCCAAAGCAACTATTATCTTAATATGAAATATGAATATAGTGGTTTGAATTAAAAAATTTATAAAGCCTTTAATTTGAGAATCTTTTCTATTGAGTTACTTTTTTCCAAGAGCACATGAACTGAGTTGATTTTAGAAAATGCAATTTTAGTCTGATTTTCTTTCTTGGTAATTTTATGTTGGATTTTTTTAAAGCCCGGTTTTACAGTGAAAAGCCTTTCACTGCTACTCACCGCTATACACAAAGACTAAAAAAACCCATGACTCATACATAATCTTTTTGTATATTTTTACAATCACACTTATGGCAGCATGATGGCGCAGTGGTTAGTTAGCGCTGTGACCTCACAGCAAGAAGGTTGCTGATTTGAGCCTGGACTGGGGAGGGTTGTCCAGTGACCTTTCTGTGTGGAGTTTGCATGTTCTCCCCATGTATGTGCGGGTTCTCTTCGGGTACTCCGGCTTCCTCCCACCCACAAGACATGCATGTTAGGTTAATAGCTATGGTTAAAATGACTGTTTATCATATGTAAGTTGCTTTGGATAAAGGTGTCTGCCAAATAACTGTAGAATAGAATAGTGAAATCTTTCATTAGTTAAAGCAATGCAGGATTGTTCATACATCACTATGCATAAAGGGCTTCCATTGCAATCCACTTACTAATACATATAAAGTGAGCAGAATTTTTTAATATTAACCTAAATGCCTAAAATAACTTCATTGTGTGCAGATGCATGAGCTGTTTGAGGATCAACTCGATGTTAATTCATGATGAAAATAAACCGCAATATTAATTGTCATCAATTTAATGGCAAACCAAAAATGTGGTGAAAATAACTAATTGAGGCGACACATCTCTGGAACTCTGGAAGCCCTGACAGTACACCTGTGGCAGCTATAGTTCTGCTTCATCTTGCTTTTGCAGCTTATTGACATGTGTGCTTGCAATAAGAGGGTCCACACTCCAGCATAGTCCACACTCTGTAAAGAGAGATACTGACGGAAACAGACAGGCACCCACGCAAGCCTCCATTTGTCTTTCAAAACTAACATGATCTTACTTCATGTATGAGGTACCCAATAACTCTTTTCAGTGCACACAGCAAAATTCTGATCTGTCAACCTTTCACACGTACACACAGAAGAACAGCACATTTATGAGAGTGTTTAGTTTTACATTCTTACACAGAAGATTAAACTCGACCATAGTCATAATCTGGGACACACATTATCACGCTCTTCGATCACTCTTTTCGATTACACAGAGGAAGTCAGAGAGGAAGTAAATGATGGGAGTCAACAATGCATGGAGCATGAATGTGTTCAGCCACCACTGTCCGTTTAAGTGAAATTGACTTCTGCTCATTTCCCAAATTATGCCTATCTGACTGGCCCAACGCTGCAGGGCTACAGGAAGCACAGGGCCACAGAAAGAGTGTCTCTCTAACACACTCGCTCTCCATTTCTCCGCAGGGAATCAATGATGTCTGCTTAATTATTGGGTGAATTTAATCAGTGGCACAGCAGTACGTACTGCCTTGTGACCCTGTAGCTTTCAGGAAGTCATTTGATTTCTAGCATTTAGTGTTCAAATATCACCATGATAATTAAGGGTACAACAGTCTAATTGCCCCAGAGGTGTAGGTAACAGAAAAAAACCTACTTCTGCATTTTGTTGGCTCTATGATAACCTGCTCATTTGTGTGTGACTACCATCACGTACATGAGTTGTTCTTGTGATAAAAAAGTGTAGCTATGAATGGTGCATCTGGTATGAATCCATTTATTTCTTGCCAATTGAACTTTTTTAGTATTATTAAATACATAAGTGACAGGTTGGTGGGCAAACTTTCCTATTCCTTACTTCTTTTCATGGTATGAAACTTTGCATAATACACCTCTATATTTAGTTAAGGTTTGTTAATATTTTTATTTGCCCAACAGAAATAAATAAATAAATCTTAGTTTTCTGGACATTAATTAATCTAATTTGGACATTAGATATAATTAGCATTGGGTTTATTAAAGGTTTTTTAGTAGCACAACCTCAAAATTGTTCCTGATAACTATTTTATAACTCAATAGTAAATCAGGCTATTGGAAAAAAAAAAACAATACCCACTAACAGATTTTTAAATGCACTCTGAATTTAGCATTTAGTCCCAAGTCAAATGATTCTGAGGCTATTGTGGAATTTGAGGTGGTTCACAGCATCAACAGCACAGCAGAGACTCTGATATCAGAAAGTAATAAAAGTCCAAAAAAGACAAAGTGCTGGTTCTTACAGTATGATAAATCTCTTAGTACCTATAATTATTGCATTGTTACTCACTCAACAAAATATGTGTATAAAAACAAAGCATGAAAAGCTTTTGAAAAAACTAAGTCATCTATACAAACGTAAAAGTAACTATACTTTCTCAAATGGTTTAATTTAGACTTATTTAGGGTATAGGCACATTGTAATAAATTGACCAAATATATTCACTTTCCATATCAACTTTTTTGCTGGCCTTAACAGCAGCAGCAGCATTTGTGTCATTATGGCACTGAATAGTGCTTTTGGATCCAATGCAAATAACAAGAGGAAATGCTAAATGATTGCTCTTTTATTGCCTCTTATTTGTTATATTTAAACTGAAGAGATAGACACAACAGCTAATAAAGTGCTGGCACTGAACAATGGAAACATCTGCTGAGCTATGCACTGCTAAACAATAAGCATGTTTTCTAGCTTGTCTCAGCTGTCTGCATATTGCTTCCCTAGAGTTACAAATAGTTTACAAAAAGAAGAATTTCCAACAAAATATTGTATGATGCTTAAAAGCTAATATCTAGCAAATATGACATTTTTTAACTACACTTGAAGCAGTTGCAACTGCAGATTCAGACATCACCATCAATGCTTGTTTTTGTTGAAAATCGAATGGAAAAACGTTGCTATGGAAGAACTCCAGCTCTACATCATATCAGAACAGAATTAATCTATTACCAAGCACTGAAAAAAGCTAAACTTATAACCCTGGACAAAATTATTTTAAGTTTTAGAGCATAACTGATGCCCATACGGTCTACTTCAACTATTTCTATTTTAAAATCATAGTCAGTTGAGTAAATTACTAAAGAAATTGTTGCTTCCATTAATGTTCAATGCTGCAGTGCTAACCACTGACAAACCTTGCATCATGTGACTTTGACATGATGTGATACTACGCTATGCACATGATTTTAGGTGTATAAAAGGAAAAGTAATGCAAGCAATGTCAACACATAGATTTGTCTTAATAATCTTTTTCTCATCCCATGCACCCACCAAAGGTCATTTCTGAGTTGCATAAATGTTGGATATTGAATGGATAAAAAATCATGTGTAAAAATCTATGCAAAAGTGTTGCTCAGTCAACCTTATTGTTAACTATACCTTATGCAAACTAAGCAATAAATGTTCAGTTTTGCATATTAAGTGGAGAATCTAATCAGTCAGAAAGCATATTTTATGAAACTTTATGCAAATGGGACAACTGGAGCAGAGTAAATTGCTCAGTGTGTTAAAAATTAAACAGCTTTTTATGTGAGCTATGGACAATATTAAGTTAATGAAAACATTCAGTTAAATGGCAGGCATATGGAAAGATCAAAGAGACAAATAACTTATATTTTAGTCATTTGTGAGTAACGGCTATACAAAGGTTATTTAATTGCTTTGCTGTGTTAGTGTTTCCTTAAATTTATTGTCATCCTGTATCACAACCAAAATCATAAACTACAGAGGCTTTACCTTTTATTTTGATATTCACTGTAGTGTGTAACATAGATGTTGGTGTTTTTCAATCACTGTGCCATGGCGCACTAATGTCCCTTGAAAGCTCATTGGGTGTGTCATGGGAAATGGTACATATTCACCCAATTGGCCTAAAAAACAGCTCTGTGTTCAACCAAACATGTGCAGGTTTCCCACTGAGTGAGTAGAAATTAAAAAGATCATCAAATAACTTTTTTATTTGTGTTTATTTGATTCTTTTTCAAAGAGACAAGAACGACTTTATAATGTTAACACAGACTTTCATTTTTAAATTGTTCACTTTGTGGTGTGACTTGTGATCTTTTCAATGAAAACAAATGTAGCTTGGTTGAAAAACACTTAAAAATGTGACCAATGCGACGTAAAATCTTGCAGACAATCTATAACAGGATGGCGATGTAATACTGGCAACTTAAAATTCTGCCTGCAAAGTCAAAGCCTGTCACCATGCTAATGTAATTCATCAATCACATCAGTTCATCAGTCTATTGGCAACATTAAGATTTCTAGTTAGAACTCTGTTGTAAAATAATACTATCCGACAGCTATGAAGGTAAATATACATTTTGTAAGCCGATTTATAATTTGCCTCAGAAGACTCAACTTTGCGTAACAAAACTTGGCCTTCTCCGATGACTTTGAGACTTGAGCTGGACTTGCACCAGAAGATTTAAAAACAGCTCTGGCTGCAAGGCCTCTCTTCTCTCTCTCCAAACCGACACACAGAGTGAAATTTTGAAACATCAAAAAGACATCTTTACTCGCTCAGGTCTTTTTCTCTCTCTCACTCGCTGGAAACAGAATGCTTTTCTTATTTCAAGACAACTTTGGAAGGTATTTTTAACTTGACTTGACACTTTGCTAGTACAGTTTATTTCCAGGTTGTCAGTTTGACAGGTTAATTAGGAGAAGAGAGAAGACATGGGCTACACGGTGGTGCAGCTGGTTAGCACTGTGGCTTCACAGCAAGAAGGTTGCCGGTTCGAGCCCCGGTGTGAGCGGGGCTCCAACCGGGAATCTTTCTGTGTGGAGTTTGCATGTTCTCTCCGTGTTAGCGTGGGTTCTCTCCGGGTACTCCGGCTTCCTCCCACAGCGCCTCGGGGATAGGCTGATTGGAGACTCTAACTTGCCCATAGGAGTGTCTGTGTGAGTGTGTATGGTTGTCTGTCTGTGTGTTGGCCCTGGACAGACTGGCGACCTGTTCAGGGTGTACCCCACCTCTCGCCCGTTGACAGCTGGGATCAGGTGGTAGAAAATGGATGGATGGAGAGAAGAAATGTTGCATGGACCATCTCAGTAAATATATTTATATTTTAGGGAATAGTCAGATGTCTTACTAACACGCAGATCTGACCATGTATAGATAAAAAAGAATCAATGTGGATAAAATAATTGTGACAATCATTTTTATATTTTGCTCATGTGTCTTTACTTCAATATTTTCAGATAATATGCATTAAAATCACCTCCAGAAAGCCCACATTCCAAGTTTGAATGGATGTATACTGTATATTTGAGGCATCTGTATATACTGTACATCTATAGCATATTTTTTGACCTTCTGTATGCTTTAACATGTTCTACCTTTAAGAGACTTTGCAACTAAAAACATGTGAAAATGCTTCAACAATCGCAGAACTCTAACAACTTACAATTCACGATAATTCATGTATTCAACAGAAACTGTTGATTTGAAGGATATACTTGTTAGCTTTTAGGTCTAAATAAGTTACAAAATGATTTAGTATTACAGTTTGGACTGAGCATGCAGAGATAGCAAACAACAGCATCAAAAGTATGACTTTCACTGCAACACAGATGTTGTACAAACAGAACATGAGCATATTTACCCTTGAGCTAAAGGTGTCTCTTGAGCCACTATGTTAGAATATCTGAGCATCCTTCACAGGCTGCCTGAAGGGGGCTCTCGCCTGAACTTTAAGCTTCAGACTTCACAGTATGGAGAAGAAAGCAGCTAGTACCCGAGGTCATCTGGAACACTTCCCTCTCTCACAAGATGTGCACGCTGCAATGTGTTTAAATACTTCACAAACACATGCACCAGCACACAGGTACATAGTATCACCCTGGGAAGTGCACTGAACAATAAATACCTACAGAAAATATCTTTGAAGTTAAGGTTGAAAAAGATTGGAAGACGTTTAAAGAACATGTCCAAGTAATGAAAGTGAGATGGGAGAGAGGCAGGAGAGGAAATGTAAGACAGGAATCTGGGGAGGGAGTAAAAGAGGAGACTGGTTGCAGAAGAAGAGGGATGCAAAGTAAGAAAGTGAACCAGAGTGGAGAGAGAATGAGACAAAAGAGGAAGAAACTGAGTGCTAAGAAGCAGTTGAAGTGAAAAAACTCCAGTTTGAATTGAAGATCTTTCACTAATGAGGATCATTAACATGGCCTCCACCGTTACTGTAGATGCTAGGGAGGACCGAGAGACACAGAGATAAAAAAAAACCTCTCAAGCACATTCCCACAGGATTTTTAAAGTGGGCACTTGTAAAAAAGATATGGCGCATGCACCATATAATGTCACACCAGATGCCATGGATCCTGAAACGGGAATCTTTACACATCAAGAACACTCAGCCGATCTCTGAACTCTTTTGGATGCCTTTTGAAGCAAAGCGGCAGAAGAAGCAATTTACTGTATATGTCTGTGATTTATCAGCTTGAAAATAAAGACCAAGGTGAACATGTCTCTAAAACTCTCAATAATATAAATCAGAGGTTTATCAGTTCATCTGTACCATATGAGAATTTTGCCTTTCAGGTAGAGAATAGAAAGAAAAGTGGTGAAAAAAATGCTCTCCACTCTACTCAGCTGTAAAGCTCTCCATCTTACCCACATTATTTCAAGTGGGCAGTTCACATTTCTCCACGCATTTTATGATCCTATCAGCTTTACCGGTTTCCCTCTCTTCACTCGCTGTTTAACACACAGTGAAAACAAACTCCCACAAGGCTTAAAAACCCATCCTTTCTCCTGTCCCGATTCTATAAATCCTTTGTGATATATGGGGCAACTCTTTTAGAGCACTTTCGACAGCTTTGACAGCACAGTCAATTGAGTGGTTAAATTGGATGACATCAAAATAGTTTAAAAATGTAAACGCCCTTCGCTGGTGTTCCAGGATATCAGAGCAGAGAGTTGATCTCTGTACATCCTTTTATTGATTGTTCTTTTACCCACACTCAGCACTGTCACCATACACCGTACAGCAACAGCACGGATCTGCTACCATAAAATAATGCAAACTTGCTTTTCTATCAGCCCTTCTGTCTATTTTCCTCTTTTTTTCAGTTTGAAATGAGATGCTCTTTTGCTCTCATGTAGCTAAAACAGCCCAGTCAGGCAGGGGGACATGTCTTGGTAAGATAAGGATAATTGGCAATTTGATCTATCGATGTGAGACGCTGTCTGGTTAAGAGATCAGCAGTGAAGAAGTAGGAAGTTGAGTATTAACGTTGCCTCCAGCATGTACCTAAAAATGAGGGTTATGTCATAAGTTCTCATTGACCATGTACTCAGAGAAATCCAACCCTTTTAGAACAGCTGAACACTAGAAACATGACCACCAGGCAAGCTTATGTTCTGCTGATGTACAGACATTAGCTTGTGCAAAAAATAAAAACACGTTTTCCATTATCATGTAGTGACACCATAGTCAAAAACCCAATGCGCCCTCAATGTCCAACAGTACAAGGTATCAAGTGTTCAGAAAGAGGTCAGGGGGAAACACAACTTCCAACAAAAAGGAATCACAAGTAATAAAAAAAGTCAGTCAATTGCTTTATCCAATTAAGAGTTGTGGGGAAGCTAGAGCCTATCCCAGCAATCATTTGGGCGAGAGGTAGGGTACACCCTGGACAGGTCGCCAGTGCATCACAGGGAGATTTTCATAGGTTTAAAGAAATATATTTTGTGGAATTGAGACTTGATGGAATGTGCTGAATTACTTTTGGCACTATGTAAATGGATAAAGGATGCTACTCTGAGGTTAGTGAGACTGAGGCGGCTGGACCATCTCATATAGAGTAAATCTCAGCTTTCAAACTTATTGTCATTTCCTGGAAGGCATTTTTTTTCAAGTAATGGTACAGGAAGAGGTCTGCAGCATTCAAGAAATACTATAATCTTTATACAAAATAATACAGCATATGTAAAAATTACTGTTCACTTGCCATCAAGGGCAAAAATATGGCTTCCTCAAATAAAGGAACATGCGAGTACTTCTCAAATGTGAGCTTTACAGACACACAATACAACACACCACTTAATCAACAATTAGTGGTAGAGTTTGAGCCTGACAGCTCTATCTGCAGGCTAGCGTCTCACCAATTTATCTGCATGGGCAAAAAATTGTTGATATTTTTGCTTCAAACAGGGAAACAAAATCTGTGCTGTGCTGAGATTCTGTCGCTCAGCTTCTGTTTGTCGGAGTCCTCTACTGTGCAGGCTCATCCCCTTCACACACACACACACACACACACACACACAAACCAGCATGTGCAGTTGCAGCACTACTCACACACTCAGCTGCAGAAGCAGAGGGGACAGGAGAGACAGGTGAAAAAAGTATTTTCATTTACTTCATAGTAAGATGTGGCTTTGCAAAATAATATCACACAACATTTTGATGCCCCATGACAACAACTTCCAAATGGAATCACCTTGTTAGGAAATGTTAAGGCAATGCAAGTCTTAGAGTTTTAGAAAGTGTTATTAGTATTTTGATATTGTGAGTTGCATCTTTGTAGGATAAACAATGATATATGCAACCACTGACTTCCATGTACACCATTAATACAGCATAATTTCACACTGTCTTACCACCATGTAGGTTTTACTGGGCTCAATATTCACTGGTTATTTTTTTTAAAGGTTCCAACTAATGTATTTAGTTTTAATTTAACATGTTTTAAAGCAGCTACATTATTACTTAAAGGGCCTATATTATGCAAAACCAACTTTTATGAGATTTTAACCTTCTACTAGTGTTCATTGTATCTTAAAATAATCCCTGAATTATTTCTTTGGCAAAGCAAACACCTGACCCCACCACTCCAACACCTTAACCTGAAAACTTTAGCGCTCCACCTCTCCTACGTCACTGGGTAGGTGAGTGAGATGTGCTTTGTCCAAGGCAACACCAAAGGTTAGGCGAGGAAATGTGAGGGCACCTCAGTGCAGGTGGGAGGAGCTGGGAGCATGCGATAGTAAACCGTTCCCAGTTCCATGTAAGAGACCTTACCGCAGGAAATGAGTGGTATAGCAAAACTATAGTATGGTGCATGTTGCATAATGCATAATATTACTATAAATGTGCATAGGATACACTGTGAAACGGCAAATATAGCTTAATATGAGACCTTTAAAATCTAGTTTAGGCTCTTGTATTAAATGATCTTTCATTTAATACAAGAGCTTTTCTGGCTAAATATGACAAAGTTATACTGCTAGGATGTTTTTTTGTTGTTGTTATTTTGAGACTTTTAAAAACACATAATGTATCAGAAATGTTTAAGATTTAACTGATTTTCTTTGTATATTTTGGATGAAAAAATATTCAAAATAGGATTTTGCACACTTAAGCACATCAATGAAATCTTTACACCAAGGGGACCCCAGAAGTTGTTCCTTAAGAGCTGCTGTAGTTCAACTTTTGGATGTTTACTTTTGCAGCACACATGATGGTTAAGTAGAACGTAAAAACAAGTGGTTGAGGAGAAACATTTCATTTGAATAGAGGTGTTTTGGTTCAGGATTGCTGCCATCGAGGACTGGAGATGGCCTGTCCTGCTCTAAAGTGTGATTGACAAACAAAACAGTATATTAGAGGTCTGTAACCAGAGCAAATGTGACTCATGGAGAAGTCTGATTGCCAATAAAATGGCTAATACAAAACGCTTCAAATTGTTGGGTTGGCAGGCAACAACTAGCTTCCAAAGCAAAGATCTTAATAAGCAAAGAGTACATTTTTGTTTTGTTTTGTCAATTGCTTCCGTAGTTATGATAAATATTTCATCTATTGGGAACTTAAATGAAATATAGAGCTTTGCAAGTCTCAGCCCCTCTGCAATCCCATGCAACAAATACTGTTTCTTAGGAAACATACATTTTACTATGCATTTGCAAATATGTTGTGTTTTACATTTAAAGCAGCTAATGTAAATTGGGGACCCAAAACAAAGCTGATTTGAACGCATTTCATCAATTCCATTAATTATGATTACCATCTTCAGTTTAAGATCTTACATAAATCAGCACCATTCCCATGTGACCATCACCATGTTTGTTATGAGCAGAGAAACAGAGACCCACAGCAGACAATAATATAAATACTACTACTACTACTAATAATAATAATAATAATAATAATAATAATAATAATAATAATAATAATAATGCATTTCCATTTGCTGCATGGCTAGATAAATGTGTGTAACATAAAACTAATCTTATGGTGTGAATTCTTAAGTGAGGGAGGGAAAGCAAGCAAGAAACAATTAAAGCAGGAAAACAATCTAAAAATATAGAAGGAAAAAAAGAAAGTTGAAGGTTCAAAATTTTTCAGACAAAATGTCGGTTTCCCTGCTTTACCGGAAAACATAAATCCAAACTATGTGCTCAGGATTCATCAGGCAGATGAGAAGCAGAGAGTAGAGGAAGCTGTACATTGACTGGGATTTTTTAAAAATGCATACAATGTAAATATTTGCTTTTGTAATTAAACACATTAAACACATGAAATGTTAAATATATTAGCAAAAAACAATTATGTGAAGTGAGTTCATGTTGGCATAATTGCAACTTCCAGCTGTCAGTTCTGAAATGCAGCAGCTCTAATCTAATTAGCAAACAGGGAGAATAACTGTTCTTCTTTGATGGATATTAACATTTAAACAGCAAGAGAAAAGAAAGAAGAGTTCAAGATTTCCATCTGCTTTTTTCTCTACTACTGTGTTTAAATCCGTGCAGTATCTGATAGATGATGCAGTCGATAATGCGAATTGGATATGTTCACATTTAACTGTCTTCCTAACGATAAGTAATGGTCGTAGCTTAGCTAACACAATTAACACAGGCGCAAGGGAAAATAGAATTCCCTGCGAATGAAGTATTATGTAAATTATTAATTACCACATAGACTATTGCAATCTTGTTCAGCTGCCCATTGGCACTTAGATAAATGTGAACGAGTTGGGAACGGAGAAAAGGAAAAGGTGAAGATAATCCTGACACACAGAGGGAGAATTTTTTTAACAAATGCCACCTGCTCCTTTGGCAATTTATAGAAACCATTTGCAGTTTTACCACTAAACACAGCCTCTTTGTCTAACTTACTGTTAAAGAAATGTAAGTAAGCTGTGAAAGAAATGACAGAAAATATTTGTGAATTTGTTATACACAGCAATTTGTCCCCAAAATGAAACCTTTATCAGTCTGGCATACAGTTAATGTGAGATTCAGACAGTAACTAAAAAAAAAGCTTTTTTTTTTCACTACAGATGGTAAAAAATCTCATTCGAGAGCAACAATACAATAATCTGTGTTCAATTTAAACTTTAATTAGACCATTTCTGTGCAGCCTCATTTTATATTCAGTAAAGGGGAATGTTTTATAAGGAATTGGTTCTGCATGCACTTTCACCCATACAAATGACTTCTTTTGTGGTTATGAAAGCAGATTTCTCCTTTTTTTCTGCTTTTCTTTTATTGAGTGGGGGGGGGGTGTCTGGATGTGCGTTTCTGAATATGTAAATATGTGACAACAAGAGGTACTGAGTAATGAACAGCTAAGGAGCCACTAAGAGGAAAAGACAAAGACAGAAAAAGAGTCCAGTGGATCCAGGCTGAGAAAATAGAAGCAGAGAGAGCGATCTCTCAGATTCGGTGTATCAGCTTAATGACACAGGTCCCACATGGGAGAGCCAAGCTTTGCAGAGAAATGATGAATCCAGAGATAGATAACCTCAAGCCTACCCATTTACAGCAAAGACACAGTCAGGAAAAAACCTGAGAAATCCTCTACTCAGCTTATGTTTTCTCTTTTATAGTCATAGTTTTCTCTTTCTTTGCATTCTTATATTTCACTAAAACTGTCTTTTCCATTCAGTCTGTCTATCTTTAGCCAGGTCAAGCACTGCAAACATCTCCCCCACTTTCAATATTGGACCTTTATCTAACTGGATTGAATCCACAACCTGTTCTCCTGTTGTGGCCATGGACAATATGTCTGTCCGACTTTGACAAATTAAACCAACTAGATATATGGCAATAACCTTCACAGGATAACATGGGCATGGTGTGTGTGTGTGTGTGGTTGGGAGGAGAGGGGTGGGATGATTATGGGGGGAAAAAAGAGAAAGAAAGATAGAAAAAGGATGGCGACACATGCAGATGGATGACAGGTTATATTAAGATGGACATGGTTATTTTGACGCCTTGTTGAACATATACACATACAGGCTGAATTTCTAAATGTCACAAAGTCAGTGCAGCTGAAACACGCAACATTATCTGAGCAGGAAAGACAGTTAATTAGCCTCATGAAGCAATGGTTCACAAGCTTTATCAGAACTGTCAGAAACTGCACCGAAAACATTGATTATGTTTTCATGTTTAAGTTGGTTCTTTAGAAGAGTGCAACTTTTAATGAGAACAACTAGGTGATGGAATAGACCCCCGTCTCTGCGTATGGTGCTAAAGAGTCCAGTGGTCTGTATGACAGAGATTTCACACAACAACTGTACACAGCTGACTCAGCTGAGCACATTTAAAAGTAACACAAGATTAATAAACAGGCGGAAAAGTAATAAATATTTTTTATCCAAAATTCTTGTTTACTTTAACAGCCATAGTGTGTACCTTATGCATTAGTCAGACCGTCATTATTACATTTTTACACTAAAGTGTCAGTGAAAAAGAAAGATTTTTGTCTTAAAGAACATAGTCTTGATGAACTATGAGGGGGAAAAACACTGAATCTCATTTTCTCAAAGCAACCTTTTATAATGGCTCTAATTAAATTGCTCAAGTGGTTGCCATTCAGGTATGTTTCACCTGTTTTTGACACACAGTCACACACACACACATTCATACACAAACCTACGGGAGAGGGTCGTTAAGCAGCTATTGTTTTGCTTCTCTCTGCTCAGCAGGATAACAGCGTGATTGATACTTAGGTTCCACAGTTAATCACCTGGCGAGATGACTATAATGCACAACAGCCTGGCAAGTGATGCACAAATTAAAACTGAGAGAATTCAGGACTCACACAGCACAAAGTCAAAACAAGACGCACATGAACACACTCATCACAAGCAGAACACACCTGCCTAATATCTGACTCCATTCCACACAGGCACAAGTTAACTCACCTATTCTGAGTGGCCAGCTGAAAGCTTTCCAGTCGGTCTCAGGCAGTCTTCCTCCCTTTTGGTCTCTCTCTGTGGTTGTGCACGGACTTCCTGGGGGCCGCTCCAGCTTCCTGCGCAGCTCCACGTAAGTGTATTGATCTCTCAGCCAAGTGGTACGTGTTCCTGCTGTGTCCACGAGACTCAGATGTGCTCTCTGCTCTTCACCGCTCACTCTGCTTCACACAGCTGCAGAGGGAAATATGAGGATGGGCAGCGTGGTACTCCACTCTCTCCCTCCCTCCTCCTTTCTCCCTCTCTCTCTCCCTCTCTCTCTCTCTCTTTCTCTCTAGTTAACCAAGACAACCTCTCGCTCTGGTTGTGAGATGCTGCGATGCTGACTCTGACTATCTCTGTCACTCTTATTTTGCTGAGCTGAACTGCATGCATTCTCGTCATCTTCTTTTTGTCATTTCTCCATTGATTTCTCTGCCTTCCTCTCTCTCAGTATTGATCTATGTATCTGTGTCTTTGCTTGAGCATCCTCTAGTGGCTGACTTCTCTCTGTGCCACTCAGAGAGACTGAATTGCATCTAACTCACAAAGAACACGAAGCTGAGTATTTGATTTGTTCCGGGATTTCTGCAAGAAGCAACTAGAGAAAAGGATAAAACAGCATTAGAAAGGAATCAATAACACAAATAATACAGTTTAATGACACTAATGCAACTTACCTGGCAGTGGCTAATGATTAAAATGTTCAGGCATTATTATTGCAATAAATCTTGTTGATTTGAAGCAAGTAAAACAAAGAGAGGTAATATTTATTTAGGTGTAAATGATTTTTTTACATCTGTTTAATCTTTAGAAGCACATTAGTTGTACATTTGAAATTATGAAAGCAAAGGAAATTCCCAAACAGGACATGTTCACACCAAACTTTTATCTAAATAGGTTTTCACTATGAGTCCATATTTCTTATGCCCATGTTTAAACTTCACATCATATAACATATGAAAGACAACTGCACTAAAAAGTGATGAACAAAAAGCTAAAGGTCTTATTAAGAGCAACTGGGCACCACTAGAGCAGCTTCAATTCACTTCAGCGTTGACTTTACATGTCTGCGGTGCTGAAGAAAGTCACACTCTATTAATAAACATTTTAATTTGTTGGTCAAATGATGGTAATGGAGAGAACTGTCTCACTTATGGGAGATTGACTGTCCAACTGGGTTCCACTGGGTAGACAGCTTGAGAGGCATAATAAGATTCACATCATTTTTATTCTTATGTAACTATTTAACGATGCCTTTTCCTCTGTGGAGCTGTGTCATCCTGGAAGATAATCCTCCTATTAGGTTAGCAATGGCTCATCATGGGATAAAAGAGATGCAATGTTATGTTGACTTTCAGCATTTCTTCCCTAAGGACATCTAAACCATGCCCATCAGCATAAACCAGCAAAACAGATCCACCAGACTGCCTCAATGTATTCATGTTTTTCTTTCATTTAACTCTCTTTTTTTTATCAATTGCTAATAATAAGTTTTTTCAACATAGTAACAATGTTTTTATCATATGGAAAGGGATCTTTGTGAAAACAAGTACAGAAACACAGGAAAGTACATGTGAAAAGAAAGAGATGATCAATATATGTAACCGTAGCAACAATATAGTTTTAATACATAAAATAAGACAATGTTAGCATCATTACCACTTGTGAACTGCTTTTTAATCCAGGATTTTGTCTTTGCTACATAGTTTTTGAGAGGCACATGTCACTAAAATTGACCAAACTGGGTGGAGTGATGCTAAAGTAGAACTGCACTTAATGTTGGGGGAGTGGGGGAAGGGGGCTTCATGAAAAAGGTTGATGCTTGTCGTTCAAAATCTGTAACGGGGATAACAAGACACAAAACACTTTGGGCCAGATTTACTAAGATCTCAATTTGCGTGTACTAAATAGCGTGTGGGATCTAGAATTTAGGGTGTGGGGCGGGACCGTGGTTAGCACCTGATTTACTAAGATTGCTGACGCAAAGGACTGCGGGTGCAAAGTGTCAGAGACACGCCCATTTCAATGAGGATTTAGCGTGTGTTCTAGTCCATGTTGCTTGGTGATGTTATGCAGCGTGACAATCTGAGCTACTATTGCCGGC
>JBAMHV010000008.1:12289370-12309135 GCA_037177535.1 Pseudomugil gertrudae
TACTAGAGAGTAGAAATGAACGAAAGTATTTGTATTACCTTCACGATTGCTTTGTTTTGGTAGTCGTATCCAAATCCTGCGTGATTTCGCCGAAATCGCGCGATAACTCGCGTCAAAACACCGGTGGGATGTGCTGCTTTGACGATGTAAAAGACAGAGTGCTTTCGGGGTTTTAACTGCTCTATGATCACATGGATCAAGGGCACATTAACATACTATGGATAAGTCTCTTTCAAGCTTACCTGATTATTCTACTTATTCTGAGCATTCTAAAAATGTTGTTCCCTGCAGTTTGGTAAAGGTATTAAAATTCCTTGTAGTATATCATTGTTGTGTTTATAGGACCCCTCCCTACTAAGGCGGTTCAAACTGTAGTTTGACTTTATTTTAAATGGTGATTGGGATAATTCAGCAGCATGACAATAAAGAAAAGTAACCCAACAGTTTCCTTGGGCCATAATATTAATCATATGTAAATCATAGCTGGTTTATAACACGGACCTACCTTACTATAGATTAAAAAGAAATCCATTCGCCGGTCTTTCTCCTACTAGGTTCTAATTGCCATGCCAAAATTAAACTGCAGCCAATGTTTAATAAATGCATTCTGTGAATAGCAGCTCCGGCTAAGGTCCAGGGGCTGCATTCATCACATCTGAAGAGTGACATTTTAGTCCAAATGCTGAAAATTTGTGGAATTTAGTCGTACTCTCAAAATTAAGAAAAACCATATTCATGAACTGTCAAGTGTCATAATCATTGTTACTCCTCCACATATTGAAGAGACCTCGAAAATTGTCCTAAGTAGTCAGTAGTTGCATGTAGAGGACAGCACTGAGGCAAGACGGACATGCCTACACGGAAAACGCTTTGGCTATGTTTGACAAAAGATCACACGAGCATGGGAATAATCCATGCAGGAAGCAGGAAGTGAAAGCTGTCATGCAAAAAAAAAAAAAAAAAAAAAAGCATAACTATAACTATAAATATGACTATTATTATTATTATTATTATAGAAAAATAGAGCAAAATATATTTCAGGGAAATTATTCTCATCAAGCAGGAACTTTTTCTTTTTGTCAAGAATTGTTGTACTTCAAATTATTGTTGTACACACAGGACTGTTGGACAGTTACGAATAAGCAACACGTCCCCTTCCTGCACGTAGTGAGATGGTGTAAATGGTAAATGGTCTTGTACTTGTATAGCGCTTTTCTACACATCAGTGCACTCAAAGCGCTTTAACACTATTTGACACATTCACCCTTTCGCTCTCACAAACACACACACATTCACACACCGGTGACGCAGCACCGGGAGCAACTGGGGGTTCAGTGTCTTGCTCAAGGACACTTCAACATGTGGATGCCAGAGCCGGGATTTGAACCACTAACTTGCTGGTTAGGAAATAACCCGCTCTACTACATGTGCCACAGCAACAGCCGTTCTTAATTTAATAACTTGGTGTGGGAAGGTTTTATTATCACTGAAACTTTTTATTATGGAAAGCACTTTGTGTTGCTTATGCATTAAAAGTCAAATAAAGTTTGATTTGATTAGATTTTTTTGGGTCTTCTACATAGGCTTCACTATTTTCCAACAGAGGTTGCTACTTGACACACACACGCACACCCCTGCACACATACACATTTCTAGACATCCAAAACTGCTCATGCACATACTGGTTGCTGCTCTGTCTATAGTTATTCAGGCTTTTTGGAGTATCTCCCTGTTATGGTGGAGACAAAAGGATATCTTCCTTACATTTTTCGAATGAATCTGTATAGGAGAAGAACTGGGGCAAACACTAGGAGATGAAAGGTTTACGCCAGAAACATACATGTTTATGTGCATGTTGAGGAGCTGCTTTATCAAAATGAGTTGTTTTCCCCTAGAAAGTAGAATAACCATGCTTCTTTTATGTTTTCATTCCATTCCTCTTTTGCTGTGGTTCAGCATTTAAATAACCTTTATTATTTTTTATTTTACAGACTTTCCCAAAAAGTGTTTTCTTTCTCAAATTTAGAAAATAATTATGTTAAGATGTGCGAAACAGTGAAATTAATTTAGCCTGGGCTTGCAGCTCTCTCGGTGCTCAGCACCCCTAAGCCTCTGATACTAGAATCGCCCCTGGTCTGCTGTGTTTTTTCTTTGAAACTATAAAGTACCTAATGTATATCTAAAGGTGTTAAAGACATTCATTTTGTCTGTTGAGAATGTGGCTTGTTTTCTTTATGTTCACCTGGTTTTTATCCTATATTTTCTCCCCGCCTTTTTCTTTTTTCTCCATCTTTTCCCAATAATTTTTTCTCCCTCTTTTATGTATATTGCAATTGTGCAAATGCTATATTACATTATTCAAGGCTTTATTAGTTATTGGTGAATTGACCTTATAGATTTCAGGATAGTCTCAGCATGGAAACCAGCAGTGATGGAAGGACATACTGCTAATAATTATTGTTTTAAACTATCTTTGAAGCTTCAACTGTTTTAGAATTTCTTACATGTCTAAAATTTGATGATGACTTTGCCTTTTTTGTGTCCTAAATGGATGCTTTGCAGATTCAAAGCATAAAACTTCAGCCATGTTAATGGGTGGGTCAAGGTCTTTGTTCTCAGTATTTATTATTTAAAACACTCCATTACAGTGTTTATTTGTGTGCTGGTTCTAATGTCTTTATACAGTCAGCAGTATTATTTGGACTGGGAAATGCTGTGTTTCATTTCAGTTGGGAAAAGATAATTGCTGGTACAAAAGAATGAAAATCCAACATGGCTGTGCCGTGATGTTGACGAGATCATTGACAGACTAAAATTTTCACGATCTAAACAATTCTTATTATAATGGCCATATCCTGAGCTTTTCTGAGTACTGTTGAGTGCAGCTTAGACACTTGAAACATGTTTGCTGTGTTTTCACAGCAACACAAAGCCTTGAAAGGTTTAAGGGATTACAAAATAACCGGGAGTTTCTGACATGCCTTTTGAGCTCGGCTTTTAAAGCAAACACTGATGACAAAGAGCAGTACAGTGTAAAGAGCTATGTTTAACTCTTACCTGCCTAGAAAATAACTTATACTTTGTACAAATCTGTTGGAGGATGGGGGTTATTTTCATTTTATGACTGGTCAATATGTAATCATATTTTACACCAGAAAAAAACTGTTATTTTCATTTGTCAAAGTCTGGTGAGAGAATAAGAGCATCTTAACAATTTATCTGATAATAAAGGCACCACTTATGTAATGATAGTATTACACAATCTCAAGAGGCTCACAATAATATCACGTGAACTTCCATTGTGGCACGTGTAATTGAACCTACTGGCTGACAAAGATGCCTTTTGACATCTTTTGGAATCAGAACATTCACTGCCAAAGACATCAAAAGATAGTTCTTGTGGTTTTTGTAGTTCAAGAACTCAATTTTCTGTGGATCCTGAAAGATGTTTAAAAATGCTGGCAATATGGGGTTCTCTGCTGTGACAATGGCTGGCAACCAAAGGGATAATATGTTGGGAGGTAACCATTCAGGCTTATATGGTTTGCATGTTTGGCTCAGGTTGTCATCATCCAGCTGACAATATTTCCATTCAGGTTTTCTGAGAACAAGAAGACAGGAGCATTGTTAGTTTTTTTTCATCATTTTTTTGACACGAGTTATTGAACTTGTTGATCTGGTCACAAAGAAGGATGGAAAATTAAATAAGGAAAATATATGTACTGTCAGGAACAGTGCACGGACGTAGGGTGAGGACCCGAATGCAGGCAGGAATCTGCGGAAGGCAGCAGGGTTGCAGATGAAATGAATTTATTTTACATAAAAAAAAACTGAAGACTGAGGCAACAAACTAAGACTACTCACTGTAGCTGAAGCTAAACTAATGCAGTACAATATAATGAACTCGCACCCACAACTCAAAACCCATGGACTAAAATACAAACAGAACTAAACAAGACCCAGGTGAACACAATCAAAAATAAACACAGGTGAAACTAATTAACAAAACATGAAGCTTAACTGAAAACAGAAACACAGGAAACCCAAAAAAACACCACCCAAGTGTCCAAATCATGACATGTACATTTGCAAATGTACTTTTTTTTTGTTATACATATACAGCCACTGTAACACATTTATATAATCACATTTATACCATACAGACGAAGCAAAATAAGGACAGAACAACTTTATATTTCAGAAGAAAACAAATATACAAAATGTGAAATTTGACTGAGAGGTTGGAAGAAAATTATGATTAAATCTTTGTTCTTGGAAGTATATGAACAGTAACAACAATTCCAGCATAAAAGTAGCTTATTTATGTGTCATTTTGATATTTTGTTGAGATAATGGCTGTCCAAGTTAACAGTGTTTACCTTTTATATAGATCTAGTGCAGTAAGTGGCAGAGTGAACTACAGAGTTGTGGTGGAAATACCTAAGTCAAGCGAGGTTGATAATTGTGGCAGTAAAGATGAAGAGTTTCCAGAAAAGAAAGGATAGGTGTTTTTTAGCACCAGTATGTACGAAGGTTCATCCAGAAACAACACATGACGACAACCCAGAGCCACCCCAACTCCTATTAAATGCAACGCACTATCCAAGGCACTTCCTGAGATCCGGTTTGATCCTGAAGACCAATGGCTCAAACTTCCAGAAGCAAAAAATGCAAAATGATGCCATGATGGCCCATGCACATTTAAAACAAAGCACATCTGCTTTGTCTGGGTCTTTGTGATTTGTGCCTTGGCTTTTTGCCAATTATGATAGATACCATGCACGTCCACAAAACTATACATTTGCTTCTGTATTACATCTGAAGAAGTATTTGCTGAGCCATGGACCTTTATTAAACAGTTTTTAGTATTCATGTTAATTAGCAAGCAATGAACTATTTTTAAATCTGATAGCTACATATTTATTTACAAAGGTCAATTTAAACACAAGTCAATGAAATTGATTAGATGGAAGAAGACTGCGTTTGAGAGTTGTTGCAAATTCTGTCCCTGTTATTGTTATCTGACTGGACAGGGAATAATCAAACTATCCAATCAGAGAGCAGATGGCTCGCTGCCCTCTTGCACCACCGAAGGCTCTTAACAGGAGTATATATACTTTAAAAACAGATGATGATGCGACTGGGCTCAAAGAAAATGTAATAAAACGATATTTGTCAGTGTGAGACTCGAGCAGCAGGTGCTGCAACTATTTCTGCAAACCACAGTTTTCGTTTCCATCCAGCCATCATTTGAGGTTGCTTGGCTTGTTTTCCTCCAGTTGGCCTCCAGTTATTATTTCAATTGAGTTTTGATCATGGGGTGGCCATTGTTTCAGCCAGTCACATCAAGTCCTGCCACTGACAGCAATTTCTCGCTCTAGAGGTGGATGATTATACAGAAAGGAAGAATGAGACATGACTGTAGAATATCGGCATTATCTACTGTGCTCCCGTACATCCCACCACTTGTCTAGCCGTGGGTCAACAGCCACCTACAAGCTGGGAAAGGCTATGATAAACCTCCTTGTGCAGAAGCCTGGAACCCAGGCTCTGTGGAAATAGTAACTGCAACACATAGGTGCCAGCAAAAGGAGAGCAACCTGGTGGAGAGGAAAGTGGTTGTTTGCAGAGATACCAAAGCACCTGCTGCTCAGGTTTTGGCCTAAACAATATTAGGTTATCATATTTATGTTACAGCTTTGGATTGTATTGCTCATTCCAAAGAAGCACCATTATGTCAACTTAAGGCGCTTTTACATTAGTACCTATTCCGCCCGGCCTCACACGATTATACCCAGAAACAGAGCGTTTCCGCCGGCCTCACATGATTATACCCAGAAACAGAGCGTTTCAGGATGTGTCGTGCGGTTACATTTTCCATACCTAGTTCATTGTGATTCCAAGCGTGTCGGGTCGTGCGGGTAGCGTGACGTACACAGGCTGGCATCCATTGATTGGTCTGATGTGATCCAGGGTGTTCGTCCTTCTGACGACTTCTCTTGATCTGTTCCATGAGTCTATTTCCCACAAATAACCATAATCCGAGCCCCAGGTAAAATGTTACCAGGAAGTCTTCTATCTTTGTGTCGGTCTTCTTCTATGGTATTTGTCTTCTTCTGTGGTTTTCTGCAGACTCCGTGCAAAGCGTCTAGAAACTCACGTTGTGCGGGGGACCCCTCCCACATTAGAGGATCTTGACTTGTAATGGAAAAGCGATCCAGTACAATATCGTATTGCCCGGGCTGGTAGAGTTGCGTCGCGCAGGTACTAATGGAAAAGCGCCTTTAGAACCAGGTTGTACAGGTGAGTCTCAGTGGTGTTGCCAGCCAGTTTTACAAGGACTTTACCCCTGGGTGTTTATTCATCTAGCCCTGGCAACCAAAACCAATGTAAGTCACTGTATATAAATGCTATTGAACATTAACTTTCTCTCAATTTTGTTTCTAATCCGCTACTGGCAGAACGCTCACGCACAGGGCAACACTACTACAAAAGCCCGGCTGGTGGGATGGAGGCAGTGAGTGGCAGATCGAGAAGTTTGTCAGGATTCCTGTATCTAAAACTCTAGTAAAACTTTCAGGACCAATAGGAAGTACTTCTTCTTCCGCCAGAGAAGCACAGTTAACTTACTGCTCTGTGATCAGTCTGAATGTGTAACTATCTGGATGTGGAGAGGCGATTTGTTTCTGCTGGTTTAAGTTGTTGTGCGTTGATGCTTAAATGACATAAGTTTCCTCCACTCTTAAAACTGAGGCTTCCTATTTTATTTAAATGTTTGGTAAAAGCTTAAATATGGTTAAGAGATAAGTAAAAAATTGTAAAGAAAAGAAAATGTTACATTAAGTAACCACATGCATTCATTTTTTAGGCCTAGCTTAAATCAGTTTCACAGAATATGAATAAGTATAATAAAATAAATATCTCTGAGTCATTTGTATTGATTTATAATATCAAATAAATTATTCATGGAAGTAGTTGTTAAAATACACTGTATTGATTCCATTCTACTGTAACTGATGGACAGACAGACAGACAAACAAACCAAATTTTTTAATTAAAATAACAAATAAATCTATTATTTCTACTGTAAGTACTATTCACTCCATAGCTATACATTATACTATACACTCCATATATAAGGTTCAACCACTGATTGCTTAGTCTGATCATTTAAAAAAAAAGATCAGTTTATTTGCTATTTAATAAACCACTCTGAACACACCATCCCCCTTTTTAAAAAAATATACTCTGATATATTTTCAAAACATTAATATACAGCTGCAACATCTTGTTGACTTTATAGTGTGCTCATAAAGTAGGCGCTCAGGTTCTCACCACTCCCAGATATGCTGTATTCAGTGGTGGCGATGTCGTTCCGACAAAGAAAGAGAGGAAGTGTGGATCTTTATCAATATATGACTCAGAATATTATTTATCCTCTGAAATGTCAAAGTTAATATGTGATAACAGTTGACTACAAAGTGAAATTCTAAAGAACAATCAAATACTTACTCTTGCAGTGTAAAGATTATATTCTAATGTGATTTAAAATTATTTCAACTAGATTCTTTCATACACAAAATAGCATCAAAGACAATTGTTTTTCAAGAGCAGGTTTATTATTTACTGTTCGATGTCATCCATGCTAATAGAAGATGTAAAAGAAAGAAGTGCATTTAAGAACAGAGTAAACATATCCCTGCATTTTTAAAGGAGTGCCATTAAAAGCAATGTACACATTAAAGCACCTCACATGTTTGCTGGGAGTGCATGAGTTAATGTTTTTAGCTGCATTTAGCCACTCCAAACAAAGATATGAGGAAACAAAGCAAGAACAAAGACAAAAATATAATGAATGACGTGGATCAGGTTTTCACTGCCACTAAAAATGCTGTCGTCTCTGTTTGTGGTACTGACAGTGATAGCAGGGCTAAGGGTGATGGTAGGAGTATTAGTGTTGCTACGGCTAGATCCTGAACAAATGAAGTTTAGGTCGGAGTCGGTGCCAGGAGAAGTGAAGGTAACAAAGCCTGGCTCCATGCCAGTGACAGTTTCACTGATCCAGTCCTGGTACTGAGACACACGGCTGTAGACTCCAGGTCTCATAGGACGGGCACAGCCATCACCAAAACTCACAACTCCACTCTGGACCCAATAAAAATCCTTTTTGGTCACCATTGGTCCACCTGAGTCTCCCTGTGGGTGAAGGGAAAAGAACATGTGCATGTTTAATTGTGTTTACAGTGCTGGATTTTTTCTTTTATTGGCAGCTTGTTTGTGGTGTTTTTTTTATAAAGCACAAGCCAATTTTGTTTGGTTTAGCCCTGAGTAAAGAAGATCTGCTATTTTTATTCTCTCATTCACTTGTCCACAGCCCTTTTGGAAAGGGTTTCATCTTGGTTATGCACTATAGGTCTGATTTATCCAGCATTTCATGAAGTGTGTTAAGTTGATTAAACAAATGCATTTTATGTTAGTCATGATTAATCTTTGAGACAAGCTCTGTTTCAGAGGTACCCAGAAAGATAACTTTTTCAATTCCAAGTTTCGTAAATACACTGATCTTGAAAAAAAAAACAGTTCATTTAAATAAAATGTCATTTATCATTCAAAGTTTTTGAAAAAATATTTACTACTATTTTGAATAATGGGAATTAAACTTAAGCTACAAGTTTTCTTTCTGCTTGTGTTTGGGAGGTAGACGTATATACGTTAATGGTAAGAAGGGCTTTAAATGATGTATTTTTATTATCAGATGGTGACATAAAGTCAAACAGAATTTCAACTAGCCAAACTATTTTCAGGGTAAATAAACCAAGGGACATTTATCTGGATCCACCTTTGCCCTGCAGCGCTTTGATCCTGACAAACCACATTCTCAAACAATTGCTACTGGGAGCCTGCATCACATTGACACACCTGGCTGATTCATCAAAGAAATGCAACAAGACCAGATTGACGGAAAAGAGGAAAACAAAAAAGGACAGTGACATAACTAGAGATCACACAAGAGTTATCGGAGTTACCTTTCTTCACAGGAGAGAGCCCAGAATAAATGTAAGAAGCAAGATGGATGCCAATTTAAATGTTTTCAAGGGGTGCCTCTCTGAGGAAATCTAGCAAAGTTCGGTACTGCTTTCGTATCTACGAATAAATCCTACAGTAATGTGGTCACAGTCAGATGTTGGTCAGCAGTCCAATTGCAGGCGTCCAGTCAGGATTGTTGTATTTCAGGTTTTTGTTTAAAGAATATTCTTGTCAAGCAACAAAATGTGTTGGTTTCTCATAGGATGCAGAAAGGTTAATTCAAACTCTAATGGCATTTCTTCATTCTCTTTGGGAGCGCCCCATCAGCTGAAGCTCTAGAACTGCTCCACCTATCAGCCATCTCACATATATGCTCAGGGCTTCAAGACACTAACGTGATGCTTCCATACAGCTACCCCGTACATCTATGGTGTCTAGTTCTGGTCCCAGAAGGCTGTAGTCCTGCAGGTTTTAGAAGTCTCCCTGCTCCAACACACCAGATTCAGATTAAATAACCCTCCTCAATAGTTTATTGTCAAGTTCTACCCAAGCATGTTGACTCATTAGCCTGATTCAGGTGTGCTGCAGCAGAAAACATCCAAAACCTGCAAAACAACAGTGGCCCTCAGGGACATACTTCTGACACCCCTTCCATTTGTTGTCTCGGCATCAAATTTTATTAAAAATACTCCCAAAAGGCAGTCAGTTGTCCTCCCAGGAATTTGTGTCCACAACCCTGTTTCATTGGTTACCATGCCTGTCTGAGCAGGAATTTCCTACTCATGCAACTTCATCTGACAATGTGACAATACCTTAGAATAAGTAGGAGAGTAAGGAAGAAATGTACACTAAATTCTTCATGCAAAATTTGTGCTCACCGTGGAGCATGAGGACACAATCAATCAAACAAAGAAACAAACCTATCCACGAGGGTATGGGCATCAGTTTTACTGTCTTTTATCAACACGAGGATAGAAAACAGATTTTATTGGTTTGTGAACATTTTTTTCTAAGTTTTACTGGCCAAGGTAATTCTTTTGGCCTTTTTATCATCAAGCTCGTTGCATGTTTCTTTTGTAACATCTGCCAGTTCTCTTCTTTCCCAGCTAACAGATGAATCTGGTTTAATGCTACAGGCTCTTTAGATATATGGTATTTAAATAAAACTGGGACACAGCGTGTTGTGTGTCTGTCACATCCCCAAAGCCTTTGGACTAAGGACGTGTTTGGAAAAAGACTCAACAAAGCTACAACTTGTACCAGGACCATATCAGAACAGCACATCACCTCCATGATTCCTCTCACCTGTTGCAATTATTGGATACACCTGTCACCACTTACCCCCTGTCAGGACTGTCACCCACTGGATACTCCACCACACCACTTCCTCCTTTCCAGCCAATCAGTGAAGACTTTGGACTTTTAAAAAGGAGGATGGACCGTCAATCTAAGCAGCTGTGTGTCCTCTTGGATCAGTTTTCCTCTGGGAGTGATAGCGTTGGCTTGGCTTGTGATTTGGAGAACTTTTGAGAATTGGTGATTGACATTTAGAATACCCTTGTGGTTTAGTTTTGGTTATTTAGATTTCCCTTTGTTTAGTTTGTGCACAGTTGTGCCTTTTGAATTAATTGAACATAGGAAGGTCTCACATTTTTGTGTGTAGCCATTTGTTTTTGTTTGTTTAACTTTAGTATATCTCCTTAAGTGACTCTTTGTGTTTTTGTACATAATTATTTGTAGTTGTAAATAGTAGATTGGTATATAGATAATTGTTCATATTAACTGTAACTGTTAAACATAATCTTGTTGGGAGAACATCTTTTGTTAATTGTATTTGAGTATTTCTTTTTGGTTAACCAGTTATATAACCTGACTGTGGACACCTTTTGTTATTTATTGAACTTGGGCATTTTGGTTTTATAATAAATATTGTTATCTTTGAGTTTTAGTACTGGTGTTGTTTTGTTATTGACCCCAAAACCCTAGTCTCCATGAATGTTTCAAAGGATTCTTTATCATTGCAACAGGGTTGACTTGATGTATAAAGTGACAAGAGTGACTTAACATATAAACATTGAACAAAGCTAAACGAACATCTTGCATGAAATGTAGAAACAATTTCTTCATGTGCGGCAATGTGCAAAAGTCACAAGCCATTTCTCCCTTACATATTTATATTTTACCTACAAGTTGCCAGATTTCAATTAAACTTATTCAGCACTTAGCAATAGTTCTTTAGATTTTCTAAAAGTCTTATCTTTTCTTAAGATCATATCACTGGAACCACAAATGCGTAATTTACAATATTAGCTCTGTAATTTTAACATCTAACCTAATACATCAAATTTAATCTTATCAATGAGTTTAAACCCATAGCTGTAACCATTACAGAGTATCGCAGCGAAAAACGACATCATTGTTGACATAGAAAATATAAACAGGCTGCACAAAAGGTTGTATGTCTGACTCTGGGTTTTAATGCCAAACAACCTTCCTCCTAAGAGTGGCAGTTTATGACATAATCATAGCCCAAATGTGAATGCTGCGTGTCATCAGGCACGATGGATACAAACAGGAGAAGTAAGATTAGACAATGTGCAAATTTTAAAACATAAGGGTCAAAAGTTTGGACACACTTTTCTATTAGTTTTCATCAGAAAATGTTTCCAAACTTTTGTCTCGTATGTTAGAACGCCCTGGGTCTGAAACCGGTGTAAAGTAAGGATTGATGTGTTTTTATAAAACCCCATTCTGAAGTAAGCCTCAGTGAGCATCAGTGAAATTATATTTACTAGCAGTTTCTGCAACAACTGAAACTTTTAGTTCTTTTGATGCTTAAAAGAATTTTAAAACAGTTATCAAAAACTAAAAGACTAATTTCAGATGTTTAAAACACAATAAATACTATCTACAAAAGCAGTTTTAGTACAAAAAAAACAGCCTTTGTTTCTTCCTCAGACTGGTGGAGTGTTATTTCTGTATCTTGTCGTGCTTAATGATGTTTCTGTGTTTCAGTTTCAGATCTTGTCTTCAGCCAAGTCCACCTCTTTTGTAGATATAAATGGCATGTCATGAATTTTAATGTGACTGTCCCATAGACATTTAGGAGACGGTGAATAAATCCTCTTTTAAAGAGAACATTTTCCAGTCTGCAGCTGAAGAAAGATAGCTAGTTAGAGTTATAAGACATAAAGTGGCCATCTAGGGACACATGCATTTTTACAGTCTATTAATCTATGAATAATTAAAGACTCTCCGTTGTCCCAGAGGAGATTACAGCACTTTGTCTTTCAGTACAGTAACTTTAGTGTTGCCAAATACACCACACTGCAGTACTGTCGGGAGGCTACGAGCCTCAAAAACAGAACACCTGGACTAAATTTACAAAATGCAGAACGAAGTAGGTCAAAAAAGAGGCTGCAACACTCTTCATAATAGTATTGTTTAATTGGCTGCAACAAAAAGTTTCACTTCAAATTTTCCATCTCTTTATAATTAGTTTTAAAGTGACAATAGTAAACTTCTGCTTTCTTGTTTTACCACCACAGTGACTTTTCATTACATTCATGCAGGAAAGTATTAACGTTGCCCGCCATCATTCTCTTATTGTCACATTGGAAAGTCGCAGAGGATGCACGTATCTTTTCCAGTTTTTTGAGCAGGGGATAAATGTCCAAACAACAGCTGTTATTGCTTCTTTGCTTGCAATGAGATTTCAAATGCTCTCTCCCAGCGCTGAGGAATGGCAAACAAGTGTGTCTGCATGCAGATGACAAAAACAAATAGTTTCCAATCTCATCAAAGGCCAGGCAAACTTAGGTAGATTTACAGTCAAGCTATCCCCAGCATAAAGAGTGAGGCAGATGAAAACATTCTCTATCTTCTTCACGCTATTATGTATTCTGACATCAGAAGCGCGGGAGCTCCTTCACTCTGACATGCAGGTTTATTCCACTCTGCAGACTCAAATATGTATGAGGTGCTTTTATTATTACAGTTATGATGGTGTCAGTGATAGAATATCTGTATTAATTAAAAATGCACTATAAATTGAAAATTCAAATGGTAAGACTGCATCCCAACTGAGAAAACCTCATGAAGGACTTTTGAATGTTATTGTCACCATTTTAAAGTGTGTTAAAGCAAACAACTGGGGTGAGACAGCTGTGGGTGTAATACAGGTGCCCTTTTAGTTGTAATGATATTAAAGCCTTACGGCAGCATTTCAACTGTGCTTGTGATGACCTGTTGCCTTGTGAAAGCCATAAATACAGAACAATGGTAACTTTATTGTCTTCTAAAATACTTTTTTCAAATTCTTTCCTATTACAATTTGGTGGGGGTATGGGGAAATGGGGAGAGTGATTTTAGTCATGCACTTTTCATGTGTACCTAAAATAGAGTTTAGGTTTCTGCCAATGTGAAATCAATTTCTTGATGTCTTATAAGGAGAAATGAGTATTAGCTGCCTTTCCCAACCTAATCCCTTCAAAAGGATTCAATAGGATCATGAACACAATGTAAAGCAGCTGAATTTCTAAGTCCATCTCATTAGCATGTCTGGTGTTATTTATAGATGGTAGTAAAAAGTGCAAAGTATCCTTCTGCGGTGGTCATTAATGCATTATTACTGAAATTGATATCACACAAGAATTTCCATAAAAGTGGATGTGATCAGAATCTGCTGATCTCAGTAAGTAGAGCTAACTAGATCAATGAAAAGTGGTCTTACAGAAAGCTGTATTACATTTTGAGCCAAATGGAGTGCTGCCTTGAGGGGACAGACAATAAAAGACCTTTTCAATACTCTGGCTCTTCCAGATTAAATAACTCTGTATTTTTCAAAACAGCTAGCGGCATAAATGACCTAAAAATACAGAAAATCTGGAATTTCTGAAAATTAGAATCTCTCAGGACATGTTTCAGAAAGTCTACAATCATACTAATAAGACATTTATGAGTAGATGATTTTCATTAAAGTGCTAAATGTTATTGAACCATCTTAGAAGAGTTTAGACTCCATCAGTCCATAGTCACAAGGATGGAAGGAAAACCTCAGGACTTCTTTCTGAAGAAAACGTGGACAGGACATCAAGATGTCACAAATTGGTTTGTAAAAAATAAAGTTAATGTTTTAGAATAGTTTAGTCAAAACTCTGACCTGATACAAGAGTAAGCTGTGGGAGGATCCTGAAGATGTGACCACCAACACAGAAGAGTCGAAGCTGTTTCAGGAGGAATAGTAAAAAAAAAAATTATTCAAACTAATGGTTTGAGTTACAGAGACACTAATGTGTCATGAAGCTATACAGTCATTTGGCAGACGCTTTTATCCAAAGCGACTTACGTGTTATTTTTAAACCATTTTAACCATAGCTATTATAACCTAACATGCATGTCTTGTGGGTGGGAGGAAGCCGGAGTACCCGGAGAGAACCCACGCATACATGGGGAGAACATGCAAACTCCACACAGAAAGGCCACTGGACTGAACCAGCAACCTTCTTGCTTTGAGGCCACAGCACTAACCACTGCACCACCATGCTATGTTACAAAAAAGACAATAAAGTTTTCAGAATTGTAAACACATCACAGCTTCATGACGCTGCACTGTTTGCTCTCTGGAGAATAAATTATGAGGCATAGTGTAGTGCTGTGGAAAACAAAAAAACTATTTCTGTCCTTGTAATTTAAAAACTCATTTAGAAGTATGACTTTTGAGATGGCGCATCTGGCATGTTCCCCCAGAAATAGATCAAATATGCTATGACACTTTTGCAATAGCAAAGTGAGTGTGTACAGTCTCTGGAATATGTGTTGCAGCCATGAAGACGATGAGCAAAGCAAGACAAGTGTACTGTGTTGATGGATAAGCACCAAAAAATTGCTTAGAGTGATGATGAAGGCCTCATAAGACGAGAGGCTTTTTGAAAGCAATCGTGCCTTCATTATTAGATGGCTAGCAACCACTACGCAGCAAAAAAAAAACTTAAAACTATTTTGAGATATCAAACTGAAGCCTCAGTCAAACAGGAGCAGTTTGTTGCTCCCCTCCATTTAAGATCAAGCCCATACCCTGTGCTTTTGCATCTCCCGTCCGGCCATTACTCAAGGTAAATAGGGAAATTTGCATTATTCATTTGGTAGTATTCCGATTGGCATTATGTGAACCTCGGGCCACACTCCCAGCCAGTTGAAATAGGTGTCTATGAATAATGCAGATTTTATGTAAATAGCTTTCAAAACAGCTGGAGGACAAAAGGGAATAGTGGCTGCAAGGGCAGATGCATTTATAGAGCTCTAAGCAACATTTTGTGAATGAAATATTAAAAAAATATGCTGAAAATAGACTGCATTTCCAAAAAATGAATCAAACAGGGCAGTGATATCAGATTTATGAGCAGGAAAATACCTTGCAGACTATAAAACATCCTGTATAATTTCTGAGATAAGGAAGATAAACATCGCAAAGTGACTGAGAAGCAATTAGAGATACAACAAAACAGAGAACGAGGAGTACGGAGCTCTTCCACGAATGACTGCTGAACTGTCAAAGCTGGAAAATAACAGGTGCAAGTAATGACATTCAAATGGCTCCTCTCTATTTACTCATGCCAGAAGCAGTGACCCAGCAGGAGAAAAACCACAGTGTTGGGTATTTCCACACAATAATTGAACACTAGCGTGTTGGAGAAGTTATAATAATGGTGGGGAGGGCTTGTGGTGCAGATTTTCCGTTGCTGACAGCTTCTCAAATAGGTGGTTGACAAAAGATAATGGAGATGCATTTAATTCTTGAACTAAACTTTGACCTTTTTTTGTTGCTGACTAGTATAATAAATAAATATACTGTTTTAACACAGTTGATTTTCATTCAATATTTCTGTATTACTTTAGTAACAGTTTTCTATATATTAGCTTATAATAATAATTATGAGAGAAAAACTATTTTACATTAGCATATCATTTATATCATTGCTATTGGATATACAGTACGTGCCTGGATTAGACCCTTGGGAAAAGCCATGACACACCACACTGGACGGAAAATGTCTCGACAGGCTGGAAGAAGTGGTCAAACAAAACTTGTGCTATGTTTGAAGAAAAAAAGTTCACTTTGCTTCTGAAGGTATCATCAAAATGTAAGTTATGAGTTAAAACAGCATCTTAATACCTTGTTTTTTCTTTTCAGTATTGGATAATAATTAGATTACAGTTAGCTATTCACTAGTTACATTTAAATTAGCTGATAATATGGTTGGTTATCTACACAGAAACTATTGTTTAAATCTTACATTCTCACTCATTTTTATTCAAGCTTGGTCAATAAAACTACATGTTTACATTTCATAATTAAAACTTGGTGTTATATGGTTTGGAGAAGCTTGTGGTTGTGGATAAAATGTATTAACTGAAAAAATAACTTTGTATCATGATGTTTTCCTGTTGGTTCTCTAGATGAGTTGTTCATGAAAGATTTTTCATGTGTTTGTGTACCTGACTGTTGGAGAATAAAATTAATAGCCACGTGATAGTGTTGGTTGTACAAAACATAGATGTTTTCCTGCTCCAACATACTTGAATCAAGTAAAATAGCTCCAACAGCTTGTTGTCATGTTCTGCACACTTGAAGCAGGATAATATCCTGCAGGACAGTAGCCCTCAAGGGCCAAAGTTTGAGATCCTGATTGTAAAACCAGTTTTTAAAGAATAGACAATGGTACCTTTTTGCATCCATATTGTAATAATTACACCTAGTTTCTAAGTAATTTATATGAAATTATAATGTTTGTACTGGAGAGGAATTAAAAAGAAGCACATGTAATGGGACAGATTTAGGATTTTTATTATTTCAGTTTAAATTCAGTGCAATCCTCTTCATGGAAGATGAGTATTAAATAATGTCTGAATGGCTCACAAACAAATGTGATACCACACAAATCGCGGATAACTCCAATTAAACACAAAGCAAGTCTCTAAACTTTTAATCACTTACAGGAAAGCATCTAACTCTTTTTATTCTCATAGAATAAATAAGTAGATCCATCCTAGAAATATATTCATGAAAAATGAGGAGGGAATACAGTGTCACAAAAAGTTAGTGCAGAGACTATTGCATTCTTCTTTACCATTATCAGGCAATTAGTTCATTCCATGTATCACACAGAGAACTCAGCAGACAATATTGTGTATAAATGACACATGTGAACCCACACACTTTTTCTAATGACTGACAGGCCTGCACGAGGTGTGTCAACACAAAGGACCACATAAGCGTTTATGCACAAACGCACACACCTCATTTCCAACAGAATTTGCATATCATTTCACAGAATAAAGTGGAGCTTCTGCACAAGAACACAGTGAGAGTGCGGAATAACCAGCAGGTTTCTGCAGATTAGACTCATGGATACTGGCAACTGAAATTGTCCAATAGAGCCAATAATTTTACTCTAAGTAGTTCAGAAATTTAAGTCTGTTAAGAAGTATCTTTCTGAAGAAAATGTCTGTAGTCCATATGATTCACAATTCCTTTTATGAAAAATCAGATGATGACTGAACTGGCAGAGGACACGCACATTTAGAGAATTTTGAATATTATGTTTTTGCACTGAAACAATCTTGTGCAACTCAGAAATAAGTGAAGGCCAGACATGTTTGGGGGGATCCAGAGGCACACAAAAAACTAATTTGCAGGTTTTTTACACAAGCACCAAAGCAGGGCCAGCATTTGACCATGAGTTGAGAAACCTTTAAGATATATTAACACTAATCAGCCTGTCTGTCTATCAGAAGAATATACCAATACAATGCATGTATACAGAATACAAAGCTCATGTTTGCATAATGTTATTGCTTTGGGCTTCATAAAATGCAATAAACATAGTGTTGCCTCTGCAAAGACAGCTACTGAAGAAAAAGAAAGAGTTGAATTTAAATGAGTCAAATGACACCATATAACTGCACCAAACTCAGCAAAGTTCATGTAATTAATCAGTTAATATGAACTATGTTTGCCTTAAAATACACAGGCGAAAACACGTGTTTATGAAACATCCAAATTAGATTAACTGTATAATATTCACAGCCTGTAGAGAGACTTATCAGTAATTTATTCCATCTAGTTGAAAAATGAATTTCTTTTACTTTGGGCTGCCAGACAAACCTTTTTCACTACATTTACTATGAAGAAGTGTATACAGGCCATTAGATTGACAACAGAGATGTAAAATTCAAGCCAATACTGCAACTGATGGATTCATTTACTAAATTAGACACATTACCTTGTCACCTTTTTATTAATCTCAGTGCTTTTTGCATTATTTTGTGGGGTTTTAGAGTTTCTGAGAAGGAAATGTGATAAATTGATTAGTTTTTTCTTCCTTTGGACACGTTTCTAGCCCCATTACACAACCACATCAAGGTGGTGTACTTACACCTTTCTTGACACACATGTGCCTCGTAATGGCATACTCTTCATAAAAATACCATCAATGATGCATTTAGTGTAATGACTTTGTTAGAGCTTAGGGCACAAGTAGTCCATGAGAAAAAACAATGATTATGTTTATTTAAAGCAAGTCAAGTTTATTTGTATAGCACTTTTCATGTACAAGACCAAAGTGCATTTAGAGGGCCTATATTATGCTAAATCGACTTTTATGAGCTTTTAACTTTCTATTTGTTTTAATTGTACCATAAAACAACCCCTAGAGTAGTTTTACTTTTTTTTAATACATGCATTTTCTAGCTTTATATATGTGAAAAGAAGGGTTTGGCTCGAGCAAAGCAAACGCCTGACACCTCCGTGTGACATTACACGGAGGTGACTCACCCTCTCCAACCTGAAAATGTTAACACTCACCCCACCAGGAAGTACCTGCTGCTGCTTGCTTGTCAACAGACACGCCTCCCACATGCTGGCTACAGCCACACTGCAGACTTGTTTTTGGTTGTTAGTTGGTTGTTTTTTAACCATTATTTTCATTAAGGATTGCCAAATAACATACAATAGTAATTACTATGTCCAATTGGAGAAAATGTGTTTTCAGTTGTGCAAACGTGGGCACATTATATAACCTATCAAAGAAGAAAATCTATGAGAAAAGTGGTTAGCGTTCATATTTGGAAACCAACAACAGGAAGTGTGGAAACATATTTTTATTTGCGAGCAGCTTCCAAAACTTCGGCCTTTTTAAAAGTGGATTTACTTCCAAATAGATTTTACAACCCGGGGCGATTCGCACCATCAGAGGATCAGAGGGAGAATCAGCAGTGAGTACGACGGCAGCAGGCAGTCAGTCAAAACTGTAAATTGTCTCATAAATGTCAAATATAACAACAGGTACCCTACATATATTTCTATACATATATGTTGTTAGTTTTTGTTGTTGTAACGCAGCTGTTACCCTGCATATGATGCCTCAGGCACATTTATTTGCTCTTTATGCCTAAATAGTAACGTAGAAGAAGGCAAGACGCATTGCCACAGACCCCATTCACCCGGGCAATGAACCTTTTTAACCGCTTTAATTGGGAAAGCAGTACAGGAACATTTTATTCTTACTGGCCAGTTGTTGCAGATTTCTCTCAGGGCTGTGTGGTATGCGGGGGACTATTAACAGCTCATCAGCTAGCTCGTATGTAAATTCATGACATGAAGAATGTAAACAATTTGGCCATCTCCAGTCATGTAGTTTTGACTTTCATAGTTGTTTGTTTGTGACTGAAGCACTGA
>JBAMHV010000008.1:12339074-12356268 GCA_037177535.1 Pseudomugil gertrudae
AGCATAGGAGAGTTGCAGGTTTTTAGCCCCCTGGTGGTGGAAGTATATACTGCTGCTACTCCAGCTGTAAAGGTTTAAATAAAGGTTTATACTCTGCTTCTGTTCCATGTTGTCTATTTGCTCAGGAGGATCTAGTTGGTGATCACGACATCTTCACTAACAGGCTCATTTAACTGGCAGATGAACTGTGCTCATTAAATTCACCTGGTGGGTTACTAGTTGGAAGACAGAATTTCTGCTTTTAGAACCAGGAATATACACCCCTGTTGTGTAGACAACACTGTCATGTAAGGTTATGCTAATCCAAACATTTAAAGCTACTCTTTATTTGTACACTTTGCTAATTGTTACTAAGTTGCAGGTGGTCCGTTCTGCCTTTTCTAGGTGCAGTATATCATTGGGCAGTCTGGACATTTTTAGGATCTTTTCTTTTTTATTCCAATTTGTTGGTTGTCCATACTAGACTATTTATTCTGAGCTGGCTTGAATAAATGTGTCTGTAAAGTACCATGTGATGACACTGTTGTGAAGTGAAGCTGAACTGAAAAATGTTGGCGGGCCATTTGCATGTTTAAGTTTGTCCACTCGTGTGTTGAAGGTGAAAGAAAAACTGCATCTGTTAAGATGACCAGAAGTTTAATTATGGACTCTGCTATGTAGTTGCAGTTTTCTCAGTAGCACGACTTTGTACTCATAAATTGTACAGTAGTCAGAAAACTCTCACCATCTGTGCAGAACTGAAGATTCTCGTCAGATTTCTTTGTGAGCTCCTCAGCCAGCATAAACATCTCTAGTGGAAACCATTCCCAGCGGAACTCGCTCTACTTTCATCATCTTCCACACAGTCATCAAGGAGGACTTTCTTCATTACCCAAGTAACCCTCTAAAAAATCTGTCCTACTGGGCTTCTCAGCTCTTGGCACGGACAGAAAGACTATAAAATGACAGCATAAGCAGAGTAAAACTCCAGAAGATCATTTACAGCCACGTTACCAATCAGAGGCACACAGAAGGCTTATCCTCTCTGAAAGACTCGTTACATAAGTTGATCCACAAATTCAAAGGAGACCTGTGCTTCACTACTCTAAGTTTGATTCAATTTTCCCAGAAAATAAGCAAATGACACACACTTTGGCACCTTTTGCCCATCAGAGGTAAAGGAAGGTATAAGTGGTCCGCAGGATGTATTCTGATGTGTTTTATTTTTTCCCCTCAATGAAAAGAAGTTTAAGTTGCATATGTCTTACAAAAACCAACATTAATGATAATAAGTGGCAAAGCCAATGAGGAATGGTGCAGCTTTAAAATCATTGATAAACTAAGACATGAAGCTGATGTCATGACTTTTTAGGGAGTAAAGGCTCATTCTGATTAGATATTGTCACATGTAGGCAGTATTTTTCTAAAATGAGCTTTTTTTAACATGTAACTTAAAGTTTACCTGAATATATTCTTTAAAAATGAAGCAACAAAGAGAACTAAAGGTAAAAGTTAGTTTAACAGCATGTCTGTGCTGGAAACTTATAATTTGTAATAATAAGCAAAAGGGATGATGAATTAAAAAGTTGGATAAAGGAAACTGAAAAGCAGCACTAAGCTTTTGTACTTGACAAACATTTAGTGAAATCCAATATTTTGAATTATTTCTCTTTGAATCACTGCTTTGCGTTTCAGACTGAAAAGCATAATCTATACATATTATCTACCTGATTACCTCCACCGTAGTTATTTATATGTTGTGTCAGATTTTCTCTGATAGTTTGCTTTATGTCATTTATCTGCATCACAAGCAGCTGAAACTGCTGTTTCACAAGGATCAATTGAAGAGTGAAGCCATGTGAAAATGTTTGCTTTCTTGGACATGTAGCAGGATGTTTGACCTGGCTGTGTAAACAGGGGAGTAGACAGATGTGGCTATTGTCACAGCTGGAGTGGTCTGTTCTGGGTTAGAAACCTTTTAAAACCTAAAGCTATATCCATCACCGAAGTGATACAGCACTGGTACGACACTGGGCTTCAGCGGATCAACGTGATTATAAGTGTTCTTTCAGATGTTTGCTATCAACGTCTTACAGTAAGTCGCTCACTGTCCTCTCAGTGTCTTGAGCTTGTGCTCTATATACGAGTGATATTTAAGGGCAGGAAACATTTTAGACATAAATTATTGCCATTTAAAGGTACGCGTGGGGAAGGGATCCTTCTCCTGTCTGCACTGCTAACCGAAGAGTTGGTGGTGCTGATTACCTTTTTATTTTGTTACATTATATTGAAATAAGTTACTTGAAAATTAAATAAAAAGGTATCTCTTTAATATCTAACATGATCAATGTGTTAAAGAGGAATGGAAAGAGCAAGAAGAAAATATTTATGAAATGCTAAAAATAAGAAATACAGGTCTTCTAAAATATCCCTTTTGGATAAAACAGCTTTTGGGACACTTAAATAAAACAGAATGAATAAAAAAGTTTTAACTTAATCTTTCCACAATCAGTTTATTTCTAAATCATGTGTCACTTGATGTCCAGACTGTCAAACATATTTGTAGTTTGATTTATTCTGTTTTAAGATCTTTAAATAAAATACAGACTGCATGTTTTTAACCTTACCGAACACACTATAGTACTAACATTAAACATGTTTAAGAATCACAAAACACCAAACAGATATTAAAAACTAAAGCAGCAAAAATTAAGCAACGCATTGCTATGATTCAGTCAAGATGGGAAAACAGTATTAAAACAATATTAGAACTCAATGCATGTAATGCTACACACCATTACATTTAAACTAAATAAAAATGCAACTGACTGGATGCACTACAAAGCTTTTTAAAAAAAGAGTTTAGGACTGCATCGTGACATTGCATTTTAAATGACACCATGACTTTTTAACAGTAATGTGTGAACAGTATTACATGTTGCCGTACTGACAATAAAAAGCACCAGAAAGCATAAAAAAACACTTCTGATAGTACAAATTTCTCATGTTTATACAGAGATGTGGTAAATCTGGGAAGGAAATCTTTAAGAACAGGCTCTTGTCAAAATGACAGATCCAACTAACTTGGTGGTGTGAAAATCAGAAATAAAGAGGAAAAAATATATTTGGAGGGGTGATGGAAGCATTTTCAGTTCATCCACATAAATGTCACCACACGCTTTGTTGTCTCCCCCTCAAACCCTGACATTTTTACTGCAGCGCCTCTGTTTTCGGCTCAAAACCTTAGTCAGAATCAGATCCTTTCGGTTCTCTTCTTGAGCTCCGTACACTTCTGTCATCTTCTTCCTCTGTTAAGTCATAAGATTCCTCACCTTCTTCACTGCTGGACTGGGTTGCTTTGGATTTTTGTACTTTTGCGGCCTTAGTGTCTGCTCTGCCTCTCTTGGGTCTTCCTTTGGGTCTACCTGTTCGATTCCTTTTATTTTTAGGGATACGTGCTCCCTTTATCGGAACCTCATCTATATCCTGCTCTTCCTCTACATCATCAACCTCAGCGCCTACACCTCTCTCATTACCACTATCATCTTTCCCTTCATTTAGTTTCCTTTTCGCTCCGCCTCTAGAGTTGAGTTTGTGGGAACGCTGGATGTGGCTCTTCAAGCTCACGTTGTGATTGAAGCATTTGTCACAGTGCTGGCACTTGTAAGGTCTCTCCCCTGTGTGCAGGCGCATGTGGGATTTCAGGTGGCTCGCCTGGCTGAAGCCACGCTGGCACACTGAACACTTATATGGCTTTTCTCCTGTGTGCACTAATAAATGTCTTCGCAGAGGAAGACTTTGGGGAAACACAAGCCCGCAAAATTTACATTTGTTTTTCTCTGGACCTCTGTGATGTATCATGTGGATTCTACGCTGCCTGTTTTTGGCAAATGTCTCTGAACAATCTGAGCATTGGTAGGGCTTTTCTTCAACCGAGTGGGTCTGCTCGTGAGTGATTTTATCCGTTTTTGTTTTAAATGTAACATTGCAGTATTTGCACGGGTGCTGGTAGTTTACATCATGGACTCTGTTGTGAATAGTCAAAGACACCTCATTGACACACCTCTTCCCACAAATATTACATGAAAACGGCTTCAATTTATGCAGACACATGTGGCGCTTTTGCCTATTATAAAATTTCCCACAGTCTGTGCAAAGGCGGCTGTCTTTAGAGACATCTTCAGCATCTTCATCTGAGCTGTCCTCGTCAGTTTCAGATAGAAGCTGTTCGTAGAATAACTGCTCTTCTTCTGGTCGCCAGTCGTCATCCGAATTTTCTTCTTCTGTATCACTGGATACATCAGATTCCACCACTGTTTCAGAAATCCCGAGGACCTTTGTGTTGCTGCTTTGCCCATCGATTGTCTGACAGAAACAAATAGAAAAGGAATTAAATTAAATCAATGAAATGAAAAATACTTTATTAATCCCAGAGGGAAATTCAAATTTACAGCAGATTTTTCAGGTCACTGGTGATCCAGGTAAGAAAGAGGTGACTTATCAGATTTGTCCTCAATAAAACCCCCAGAAAGTTTTTTGTATAAAGATACGTTTTTAAAAAAAATACATTTTGTGAAGTTTTAGAGGTTTCAAAGTAGAAAACATTCAAATAAGGCATAAAAATGTGGTTTTCCACCTACCTCTAAAGACACCTCAGTGCATTCTGCCACATCCATGTGTTCAGCTGATGACAGATTTTTCCACTGCTTTGTGTAGTCACACTGAAGACACTGCAGGATCAGGATCAAGTGCACTCCATGGACAACTTTCTTCATTTTTACTTTTGACTGGCACAAAGGGCACTTGCTGTGGAACAGCTGGAAAAGCGCTTTTTCATTTATAACATACATTTTTTCCTTCTGAAGAAGTGCAGCTCTGAGAGGAAAAAAATTCAAGTAAAAATATTAAAGACAAAAATCAGTTTACACTGTACAAAGACACAGAAAGTTTATGTGTAAAAACCATGACAGTTTGGAACTTACTTCTCCCTGATAATGTCGAGGTTTTTTATTTTTTGCAGTATCGCTATAATATCAGACGAAGAATCAGAGTAATGATTCAAACTACAGATTGCTGAAGCACCTGCAAAACATATTTTGTTACTCACAGAAATTTTTTTTTATGAATGCATGACATAACTTATTTAAAATCACGAGGACATCAAATTCCTTACCCATTGAACTGGAATCATTGTCTATAGTAACAGGAGCTGGACTATCGGATCTATCAGATTGCTTTTGTTGTTCACAACAAAAAGCAGCGGCTTCAACTTCCACAGGCTCCTAAAAAGTAAAAGAACAGACAATGAAGACAGATTAATTCAATAAAAGCAGCATACAGCAAAACCTAATTAGTGGCTAATAAAATCCCAGATGCAAAAGAATACTTCATACATATTTTACCTAGAAAATCTTTTTGCAAAATAGATAAGAAACTGTCCTTATATTTAATCAGTGGAATAATAAAACCACAACACAAATAACGTCAATAGTTGGACTTTATTCTGACTTTAAAATCAGAAATCTGACATTCTCAGAATTCACACTTTCATCTAAGAGTTCTGACTTTAATCTCAAGGTTCTGACTATAATCTCTGAATTCTGACATTATTCTCCAGAATAATCATAAATCTCTGAATTCTGACTTTAATCACAAAGTTCTGACATTATTCTCAGAATTCTGACTACAATCCCACCGTTCTGACTACAATCCCACCGTTCTGACTACAATCCCACCGTTCTGACTACAATCCCACCGTTCTAAAATTAATCTAAGAGTTCTGACATTTTCCAGAATTCTGATTTTAACCTCAAGGTGCTGACTGTAATGTCAGTTTTCTGACTCTAATCTCAGTTTTCTGACTCTAATCTTAGTATTCTGGCTTTAATCTTAGAATTCTATATTTAAAGATTGTATGATGGATTTTTTTCCGCTGCATAAATTTAAACACAATGTCTTAGCAGTGAGTCACAGGTTGGAATGTGAGCTTCTATCAACAACTGGCTGGCACTGTGCCACCTAGGTACCCTTAACCATCTAAATGTGTCATTATAAGCCACATTCATGTTCCACCCATGGTTCCACCACAAGGGGGCAGCGCACAGAGAGTACAGAAGGCCCTGAACGGGGCACATTTCACATTAGAAGAGTGCACAATAATTTACACAGCAGTGTATTTTCCTGCATGTACAATTTACAATATTGTCTCTGAATGTCTCTGTCATCACGCCAGTCCTCAGTCACAAAGTGTCCAACATATTTGACTTCATTAGAGCACATAAGAGGCTTGTCATAAATAAAAGATAGGAAATAGTTTTTTGTCCTCTTTGCTTCTTACAAACATCATATTGCTCTTAGTGGGATTATACACCTCTATTGATTAATTAAATAATCAATAATAAATAACTTGTAATGATTTACTCTATCAAATGCCTTTGTGGCATCAATAAAGCTAAGAAAAACAAGAATTTAGACAAAGATATTTTCCAACTATTTAAGTTTGTTCTCTCAGTTCTATGTGTCTGATTCTCCAGCACCTGTTCAACACCAGCCTGAGTCAGGAAAAATTCCAGTGATGTGAAAACACCCTGCCTATTTATTGTGCCTAAAAAATCACAACCAACTGAACCAAATGACTACAGACCAGTTGCCCTGACATCTCGCATCGTGAAAGTCCTGGAGAGACTCGTACTGGCTCATCTCAATAAGCAAGTGAACCCCTTTCAAGACCTATTACAGTTTGCTTATCGTAATGGGCTTAGGGTTGAAGATGCCATCATCTACCTGCTTCACAGAGCTTCAAGTGCCTTTAATACGATTCAGTCTACCAGACCACAGTACACCATACTGAACAAGCTGATGAAGATGATGGAGGATTCTTCAAACTCTCTCCGCAACACAGTGATGAAACAACAGTGTGTTCAGTGAGAGGCTTGTTCAGGTCCAATGTAGGACTGAGAGGTACAGAAGATCATTCCTTTCACCAGCCTCAGGAACAAAACCCTTCATTAACTATTTTTGTATTTTAAAAAAACTACTACAATTTGTATTTCCCTCTGGCATCAATAAAGCATTTTTCATTTCATTAAGTGCATGAATGCACATGTATGTGCCATGCCTCTTTTTGAAACCAAACTGATTATCACTCATTAGCATGTACAGTTCTAGTCATGTATACAGTATATTCTCTAAAACCGTTGAGAGTATACTGGCAAGGGCAATTAGGGCAATTGCAGACTATTTAATTTACCGGGTAGCTGCCTTGTCTTTTATGACAGGAGCTAAAATAACAGAGGTAATGGAGTCAGGCAAGAATCCATGCCTTATAAACCCTGTAAAACAAAGACAGCAGAGGGCATAATCTATAACTTCAAATGTTCTGCAGGTATACCATCTAGTCCACATGCTTTATTATTTCTAAGCTTTATTTCTAAGATTTAATCTCATTCATTAGTATGGACTACTAAGCCTTCATTCATATCAACATCCTCAATGACAACATTCTTACATTTCAGAGTTAAATAAGTTACTATAGTGTTTGCACCACAACTTTGCAATATTTTCTGAGCCACATACACATTCTATATTAAAAAGCAGAGCCATTTTAGCATTAGTCAGGACTTTAACCTCATTCCAAAACTCATTTTGGCATTTTATGTGGCAAGACAATCTGCTCTTTTTAAATTTAGCAAAGGACGTTATTAAATCTGGCATTTGTAACTTTATTAAATTCAAACAATGAGCCTTGTTTAGGCTTCAAATCAAATAAAAAAATACTTTATTCATCCCCAGAGGGAAATTCAGTGCAGAGTTTAAAGACTTCTCTAGCTGTAACATGTTCTTCAGCCACAAATTTATTCTATCCATGTTTGACATATTTACTTTTGCTCCTCCTCTGAAAACAAAAACTACTGTTCTTAAGGACTTGCATAATGTTTTCACACATTGCACATAGTTCACTTTAATGCTGCACATTCTTACAGTTTGGATTTAGACACATCAATGCTTCTCCGGGTAATTTAACAGTCTGCAACAACACATATGTCATATTTACCAATATCATCTTCTGTTACTTTAGACCAGTCAGGCCTGGCTCTACGGCCGTTTTTCCACAACCACAGGTATATTTTCCACAACCAAAGAAATAGATATGATCAGATGTAACAAAACTATATAAAATGTCAATATGACTCAGAGAATCATGAGCATCTGCAGTACAGATACAATGATCGGGCAATGAAAGGCATTGCCAGCCGATCGACATAACTTCTCCGATGCCATGGCATTCGCGTTTGAATGAACATATAAATGAATATAAATGGACATAATCCTGTTTATTAACAGAATGTCTAACCACTAATCTTACATGCTCACTGTAATATAAATTAAAATGTGATGTGTGGTCTAATTAATTTTTTCCTGTCAAATTATTTAGAAAAGTATGAGTAATTTATTTTTATTTTAAAGAAATTTAATTTATGGAGAGGAATCAAGTGCTTTGTCACATCAGCTGTTGCCGTGTCTAAACGCTAGGAGGCGCCAAAGTCATGCCAATGCACGCATGGTGTGTGCATTGTAGTGCAATCTCTGTCATCAATTATTCGATACTATGTGATATACATTATTACTTACTTACTTATAACCGCTTACCTCTTTTACCTCAACTTCTTCAGGCTCTTCTTTCACACACACTGTTGGGACTGCACCAGATTTCAGCTGGACAGTGCCAGACCCTGAAGTCGGGTTTATAAAACAGTCACTGGTGAAGTGTTCACTACAAACACTGATATCAGTGCACGAGGATTCTTTAAGTCGTTGGCTGTTGACTTTTAAAACGAACTGGACCCATTCCAGTCTCTTCTCTGGGTCTTCTGGCAACGCAAACCGTCGCGTATTGCGACGCCAGGAGTCACATCCGACGACGGAGCACATTTCCGATTTAAGTTAGTTTTCTCTGGTGTTGTTGCACACTTACAGCTGCAACGAACAGTTCTTTTCATCGATTATAATCAGCACGAGCTAACTAGCTAACAGTAGTAGCAGCACCGGAAGGGGTGGAGATTTGTGTTGGGGGTTCGCGCGCTTTAGTGTCAGGGGTACACCGGAGTCTGGTGCGCTTCACCAGGTTTTAATTGTGCTCACCCAGAGTGCGATAACATGGTAGCTTCAGTTGCAATGCAATAAAGTGAAATAAAGATAAATATATTTTTAAAAAACTAAGCATTTAAGTTTAGTTTATTAAATGTAAAGGAAAGGATGGGATGAAGTTCACCACTTTGTGAACACGCGTGTGCAAAGGGTCTGACCAAGTAGGAATTATGTTTCTCATAGTAAAATTACAAGGAATTTAGTTTCCATCATCTACAGGAGTGTCCATGCAGTTTTATACTTTTATAGTGTTGAGAAATAAACTGGAAATTTGTGAGAATCCTAAAATCTATTGTGACATTCTTAATTTTAGTGTTATGTGGTCTGACAAGATGACGTTTCAAAATGTTTTCTGAAATCATAGCTGTCATGTCCTCTGGCCCAAAGAGGAAAAGCACCATCTGGATTGTCATCATGGCAAAGTTTTTCCCTTTTTCTGGCTGCTGCAGCACCTTTTTCATTTTCTCCTGACTTCCTGTTTAATCAAAATCAGTCCAGCCCAGAATGCTCTGATACATCTTGTGGTTTTACTGCCCCATTCTCTTCACAATCATTGTTCGTGTTATCAGAAGGTTCACCTTCACTTTCTTCATCTGTGCACCGTCTTTTTCGCTTTTTCACTTGTGACTTTCTTGTCCCCGTGTTTGAACCTTGGCTTTCTACAGCTTTTTCTGAGCCAGACCTTTTAGGCCTTCCAATTGGTCTGCCTGTGGATCTTTTATTACTCTTAGGTTTGTACACATAATCCATCTGTACCCCATCATTTGAACCCTGCTCCTCCACAAGACCACCACACTCTGAATGTGCACCGTCTTCATTTCCACGTTTCTGCACGTCATCACTTTTGTTCGCATCTCTTTTCTGCTCAGGTTTAGAGTTCTCTGTGTGATAACGTTGGAAATGACTCTTCAAGCTCACGTTGTGAGTGAAGCATTTGCCACAGTGCTCACACCTGAAAGGCCTCTCCCCTGTGTGAAGACGCATGTGGGACTTCAGATTACCTGCCTGGGTGAACCCACGCTCGCATTGTGGACACTTGAAGGGCTTTTCACCGGTATGCACCACTTCATGTCTTTCATAGTCTTTTTGCGAGCGGAATTTCACATTGCAGATGCGACAGTTAAAAGCGTTTGGCCCTCTGTGATCCTCCTGGTGAAATTTCCGCTCTTTATTTGTGGCAAATGTCTCCGAACAATCGGGACATTTGTACGGTGTGTCTTGGTTCATGTGCACCTGCTGATGAGTGATTTTGTCTGCTTTAAACTTGAATGGAGCATGGCAGTATTTACAGCAAAACTTGTAGTTTTCATTGTGGATCCTGCTGTGATTAATAAGAGCGTGCTGGTTAGAACATCTTTTTCCACAAATATTGCAGGAGAAGGGCTTTCGTTTGTGCTCGCATATGTGAAACCTTCGTTTATCAAAAAATTTGCCACAATCTGTGCAGAGCTGACTGAACAAAGTTAGTGAAGGATAAAAGTCGTCATCGCTTTCATTTTCGTTAGAGTCTTCAGTTTCCGAATGGTGTGATTTCTTTGTTAAAACACTGTGCGATGGGTTCCACTCTTCATCTGAATCCCTTTCACCAGGACTGCTTGATTCATTTGATTCATCCATGGAGCCAATCTCTTTATCGCCAACCTCAGGAACACCTGCAACGCTGCTAGAAGCTTCATCTTCCGCTGTAGCCTATAAATAAATACAGTGGCAACAATAAGTAGGGTTTAGCATTTAAAATTCAAAGACATTAACTGCTTGTTGAAATGTTTTTAAAATGTCATCAAATCCAGCTGAACAGTTATTTCCAAGTACACGTACATCACCTCTTAGTGCTCCATAAAACAGGCTGTTCATACTTCTCTGAATACACAGTAAGCATCAATGTGTTACTGTGTGTCTGACTGCTGATGTCATACCTCAGAGTCGCTAATCAGAGGTCCATTTTCAGCTGTCGGGATGTTTCCATCGACCTGACTTTTCCACTGGTATTTGTAGTCACACTTCCGGCACACCTGATGCATGTTGATGACCACGCCACGAGTAACCTTGTACATCAGGAGTTTAGTTCCACATGATGGACAGTTGTGGTTGAACAACTGGAGAAGCCGTTTCTCGTTCACAGGAAATTTCCCCTCCTTTTTTAAAAGTGCAGCTCTACACAGAAAGGCATTTTAGATCCAAATCAGGTAAATAACCCCAAGTCAAGAAAATGTTGAGACAACTTACTTTTCTTTGATCAAATCAGCATTGACACATTTTGGGTGTATTTTGCTATGCAGAGAGGAATCAGCTGAACACGTGGCCCCACTCGAGGCGTCTGCAAAGTACATTTAATGTACACATTTTAAATCTCAATATAAAAACAGAGAAACGCATAAATGCACTTTTTAAACAACAGTTTATATTTACTTAATGAAGCCAATCTTGAGTCTTCAGCACAGGAGTTTGGCTCATCGTGTGTTATGGGCTGATCATTTTGACCACCAACGTTCAAGTTATCTACAGGCTCCTACACAAAACAAGCAAAGGAAAAGTTTAAAACACACAATGTTACGTTATGTTTGCTTCATTTTAAAGTGTTTGTTTAATCTTCAGTCACAAAAAAGCTTGTTTACAACTCTTCCAGCCATATTGCCACAAACCCTTCTTCTGACACATTAATCCTTTTTACAGAAGCTTCACTGGCTCCAGGTTACATTTTGTATAGGTTTCAAAATACCCAGTTTCATTGTTTTGCTTTAATGCTTCATTAGCTACTGTCTCTGTCCAGTTTTCTGGGATTCAAGTAGTCGAACAGGTTTCTAAAGATAGCAGATATACACCTGAATGCCCTGAAATGGGATCTGAATAATCTGTGACAGCCGTGCACTACAGAGTTAAAATGCTGCAGTTAGTATAAACAATGTCTGAGGCCATAAAGTAAATCTACATGTATTTTCATCAATTATTCATCATAAGGTGATTTATGTGCGTCTCATTTAAACACTCACATGTTCCTGGCTCTTCACAGGATCTTTAAATTCTGTATTTAGACACAGTGATGGGACAGCATCGGCTTTCAGCTGGACAATGCCATTAAAACTCACAAGACAGTCGCTAGTGAAGTGTTCACTACATACAGTAATATCAGTCCAGGACGATTCTTTGAAGCACTGTTTGTTGGCTTTGGCTAAAAACATGACCCACTCCAGCCTCTTCTCTGGGTCCTCTGGTAACTTGAACTGATGAGCACTGGTGCACTTTGTTTTACATCCATTGACGGAGCACATCCCGGACTTATCTTTGGTCCCTCTGGCACTTAAATTCCTGGAAAGACAGCATATAAAAGTTTGCCAACATGAAAACCACAGTACAAATCTTGTGTGAATATTTTGCTGCCATACATAAACCGGACTGTACAAGCAAAGACTTTTACTGTCCTTGTCATTGCTACAGTATTGGTAACTGTGCAAGCAAACAAAACAATAACACACTGCTGTTTTAAATCAAATTCAAACACAGTGTACATTGTTAATTATAGTTGGCTTAAACCAGGGGTGCTCGAGTCCGGTTCTAGAGATCTGCCATCCTGCAACTTTTAGATGCAACCACTTCTAACACACCTGAATCAAATAGGTGAATTTCCTCTGCTGCATGTCATCCCGCCCCACAGAGGTCTGCTAACGAGTCAGTCATTGGATTCAGCTCTGTTGGATAATGGATGCGTCTAAAAGTTGCAGGATGGTAGATCTTGAGGACGGGACTTGGGCACCCCTAGCTTAAACAATAATTGAAGCTCATGTACTTCCTGTTTGGTATATACAAAATCATTTGGTTGTGCATTTCTGAACATGTACGTTTATGATTATTACATCTTTGTGACAGCTTTAATATCACAAATCAAGAATTTTACTTCCTTTTAAAAGGAATCTTCTCTAAAATGTTTAGTTAAAAAAAACAAAAAATGTCATTTGAAGTCATTCTTGAAGGAAATTTCAAGCTGTCTGAATGTTTGCGGTTCTATGAGTGGCTTCAGTGAGATTATTTAACTGAGCAAACATTGGATGGCATCAGTTTGAGATTTGGCTTGTTTTTAAATTCATCTTTTATATTTAAATGAATCAATAATGATTCTGCTTCCTTTTAAATCATCATTCTACAAATCTGCTGAACTTCAGCAGATTGCCAGACAGGAGCCTCAGGGCAAGATGTAACGCCAGCTTTATAAAAACAAATCTTTGAGTGTCGCCAAAGAACAGATACACATCTGTATTTGTTATTCTGAAGAAGCAGGAGAGAAGCTGGCAGAGAAGCTACCAGTGCTGAACAACAAGGTACAGAATTAGTTATTGTGTCTTCTAAACTGGCAGATAATCTTTAATAGTATGTCATTTTGATTGGAGAACAATTTATTGAGTTTGATGCTGAACTTAACTTAAATGAAACAGTCTGTGAGGCGGATAAGCTATAACCACAGCGTTACCGTTTGTTTAAATCTCTGATAAAGTAATGCTGACAAATAAGCTGCATTTCATAATGCATAAAGGGCATTTCCAGTGAGCCATGAGTTGGAGCCTTCCTGCATCCTTCAATGTCAATGCTGTTTATAAACGCATACAAATCAGACTGAAAACTTATTTCAATATCCGAAAAAGGACTGGAAATACTTACACTTCTTCCTCCTCATCTATAGAGTCATCTGCTTCCTCTTCTGTACTGCTGGAGGAGTGCTGCAAAACACTGAAAATAAACCAATTAAAACAGATAAATTAATTGTGAAATTAATGGACTGTAGTCTAAAAGTAAACACCAAATTTTGCTATATTTTCATGTAGGTGAAATTTTCTGTCTGCATACTCTCACAGGAGTTAATGATTACAGTTGTATGATGTAACTATGTTACATCATGTAAATCATTCTGAATTAACGTATTATTCTTCATGTTTACACGAGTAATAATAGTAATTCTGATTTGAGGTGCACATGGAAACACATTTATTCACCTCCTAATTCTGCTATTAATCTGGAGGTTGGGAAGGGTTCTGATTGGACACAGGGGGGGACATGAAGCACTTCTGTACACCGGAAATACACAAACAAACTTCCTGCTTTGTTTTCCTGACTACGACATAGAAAAACAACCTAAGTACTGTTTTCACTTCAGTTTGGATTATAACTTTTAAGTATGAGCTCAACACGAGCATACTACTTTAATTTTTGCAGCTGCTGAGGAGGAGACGTATCGGAGACGGGTGGCAGAAGCCTGTGCGCGCGCATCATCACGACGGGTCACAGTAACGACCATGCGCAGAATAACTGGAATTAACTTGAAGCAAAATGAGCATTTACATGATAGAAGAATTAATTTCTTTGGATTTAAAATGTGAATAAACCATTCACTTACTTTGGAGTCAAGTTTAATTCCAAATTGTAACTTTCATTCAGAATCAGGTGCTCACACGGTCATTTCTCATCTCTTTAAAACGATTTAACTTTTATTTGGAATTAAACAGGAATTAAAGCTCTCATGTAAATGTAGCTATTGATTTGGAGGAATATTTATAAAAAATCTAATTAAAACATAGCAAAAAACATAAAATAAGGCTGAAGTACAAAGTTACAATATTAGTACTCCAAACATATGAAAATGGATTTAGAAATGCTTGTTGAGACAAACATACCCAGACTCTTCTACAGCCCTCGTTGGTAGTGATGCCATGCGTGTCTTGCTTGTAGCAGTCACATGCCGTGTTTCAAAGCTGAAACATAAAAAAAAGGTCAAGCTCAGTACATTTTAAATTGGAAGACTGCATTGCTTCATTTGCTTGGTTACATTGGTTTAGACTCTGTTTTAGTGTTTAATGTTTTATTATTAGAATTAACAAAGGATACAAAAAGTATACCAAGTAAGATACAAATATAAATTATGAATAAACTTAAAAACATGGATAATATAGACAAATGAAAAACAATCCATATCTTTCATACAATTCTTCTGGCATTGAAATATTTAAGTCTTTCTGACTATTTTTTATCCACAGTAAGTTTTCAGTTCAGCTTTAAAATGGGGCATGTTGGGTTTCGTATTAGACCATTAGACAATAATTTATCCAGATCATTTATATTTCTTATCAAAATTTAGTTTTCCTAATTAAATCAGTTCAAAATAAAAGCATGACTCTTGGACTACTCTTTTTTTATATCCGTGTAATGCTACTTTATTCTGATACCACAACACAGATGAAGGGAGTTTAATTTAATTTAAAATTCATTTAACACATATAAAATTATGACAGTTTTGTGACATTGTTTCACTAAATGCTATACAAAAGCTCTAATTGTTCTAAATTGTTTCTACATTTTTTTTTAGAAAATGGTATGTTGGATATTTTCATTATTCAGATCTTTTTTACCCATCTAGTGACCAAATAGTTGTTATTATATGTCCAAACTAATGACTAGTTATTTGTTTGTTAAGTTAATATTCAAATAAGACTGACAGGAGTTATATAGCTATAAATAATGTTATTATTTAATCTGTCCAGTATAGTAATGTCATTTATTATTATGTATTTTACCAAACATATCTGCATATTTAACCATTTCTTTCTGTAACAATCTTTTTTTAAAAAAAACTACTGGAATTGCATCAAAGACTGAACTTGTGTCCTGCAGGACACAAGTGTTGTCCTGCAGGACACAGGTGTTGTCCTGTAGGACACAGGTGTTGTCCTGCAGGACACAGGTGTTGTCCTGCAGGACACAGGTGTTGTCCTGTAGGACACAGGTGTTGTCCTGTAGGACACATGTAATGTCCTGTAGGACACAGGTGTTGTCCTGTAGGACACAGGTGTTGTCCTGTAGTGGTAGAAGCAGCACTTTTTTTTGTTCTCATTCTTTTCTCAATATCATCAGTGTGGAATTGTTGTAAGCTGGATAAAAGCTGGATAAATAAAGTCAAGCAGAAGATTTAAACTAAGTGCAGAAATGCACTTTGACAATAGAATTACCGGGAACCGAAACTTTTTGCAAGCCGTGTGGTATGAAGGGGGCTATTAACAGCTCATCAGCTGCTTGTTTCTATGTAAATTCATGTCAGTTTGCATACTGCTCACAGAACCTCCCTGAAAACCACCTCATCCAGTTTCTACCATGGAGGTTTCTACTGGTGGGGGAAACAATGACAACAAACTAGAACAAACTAGACTGCTAGAGGATGTTGTCAGTTATCGCATTAAAAATGCCATCCAATTTCACTTATCTGTAAAATTTAATAAAATAAATTTGGTGAGGGTAACAACCTTATTTAGCTCCATAATGTCTACTTTCATCCTTTTTTTTTTTTTAAACATGTCTTGTCCAGCATCAAGCAGGCAGAATGATGGTCTGGCTGCTGTATTGTGCCGAGCAAATTTGCTTTGTCTACTTTCATCCTGTACAGTATTGGGACTTAGCACTGGGATTATGGCACTAGCACGTCGCAACCAGAAGAATATGAAAATGATTGTATTTACAGTAGACTTGCTACCTAAACGGGGCAAATGGGAACCAAACAAAAACGATCATGCTTTCTTTTTTGGGTTAGCAAAGTCTCATAATTGGAATTTTAAAAATCAGATTGAAAGTTGTGGCTGCTTTTACAGCAGACTGATGCAGACATCTGCCCAGCACACAGGCAATTTTACAAAATGAAAACAATGGTACAACTTCCCTTTACACGGGATCTTTGCAGGTATTGCAACAGTGGTATTAAAAGTTAACACATTGATTTGTACTTTATAAATCCAGAGGGAAATTAAAGTTACACAAATAAAAAAGTCATGATGGCACAAACAAGCAGGTGAGCTGAAAAATGAATCCAATGTAAACAGAAAATAGTTTCTATCATCTCTATAGATATTCACTAAAAAGTTAATCAGATCTTGTAATCTGGATGGGGGAACAACATCTAGGCAACAATAGATCAGTAAAGGTGCTTTTCCATTAGTACCTGCGCGATACGACTCTACCACCCCGGGCAGTACGATATTGTACTGGACTGCTTTTCCATTACAAGTCGTGATCCTCTAATGTGGGAGGGGTCCCCCGC
>JBAMHV010000008.1:12362738-12381081 GCA_037177535.1 Pseudomugil gertrudae
TATATATATATATATATATATATATGTATGTATGTATGTATAATGCATTATGCATGGCAGTTTTCATCACTCACATCACATTCAAAGCTTTCCACAGAATCCTCTGGTCCTGTATTCACACCCAGAGATGGGACAGCACCGGGCTTCAGCTGCACCGAGCCAGTGAAACTAACGAAAGAGTCTCTTATAAAGTGTTCACTACACACAGTAATATCAGTCCAGGACGATTCTTTGAAACGTTGCTTGTTAATATTTGCTATAAACATGACCCAATCCAGCCTCCTCTCTGGGTCTTCTGGTAATTTGAACCGTTGGGCTTTCCGACGCTCTGAATCACAGCCAACGACTGAGCACATCCCGGATTTAGGTTGGGTCTCTCTGCCTTTTAGGATGCTGAAATATTAGGTCAGGTGTGAGAACAGGGCTGGCATTGTTGTTTATTAGTAGCACCGAGCTAATTTAGCTAGCTGTTTTAGGTTCAGTTGGTAGTGCCTGAATGGGCGGGGCTTAGGAGGTAGATGCGATTGGTTTACTGTTAGGCGTGCACCGGTGTTACAGAAAAATCTGTGACCCATCAGAATCTGTGACTGCAGGGGGCGATAGATAGCGACTTTTTCTTCTGTATGACCGACATAAAAGACCAATTCATTTTTTGAACATAATGAAAGAAAAAGGGGTTTTAAAAAAGTCGAGCAAGAAATAGAGAAAGGGAAAACTGAAAAAAAAAACAATGAAAACTATTCTATCGTAAGAGGACGAAATTTTGTGTTTATTCTTAATGGGTGTTTTTTTTTTATCTTTTATCTAATATTCTTCATAGAGTATTTCCTTTTCACCTGTAAAGGTGAAAATGAACAAATGAAGCTTGACTGATGAGGTCTTAAACTTTGTGTAATTGTGTGAAAACTTGATAAAAATTTACATAAAGTTTCCAGTTTAGTTCATCATCTATTATTACCTCAAGAAATTGCATAATTAAATGAGAATTCAATTCAATTATATGAAACAGTGGAAGTGGTCCTCTGATTGATTGCTGGCTTAGTTGTACAGGTTGTATCATGTCACTCACCTCATTGTGATGGTCACACTCAGGTTCCAGTCTTCCTGCAAATGGGCCTTTGGAAGACTATACCTGGTTTGAATGAGCAGGCATAGTCTATAGGTTTGAAAAGTAAAATGGAATATACTTATATAGCACTATTCTAGTCATACTGTATGTCAACCCCTTAAAGTACTTTTACTCCACGTCACATTCACCACACTTCTATTGTTACATACACAGTGCTTTCTAGTATCACTTACATTCAAACCCTGATAGATATGGGGTTCCATATCTTGTCCGAGGACATTTCAGGAGGTAGTTAGGGAAAGCTTGACTTTCCAGTTGGTGGACAACTCCTGTTCCTCCTGAGCTGCGTGCTCTGAAAGACACATGCTTTGGAAGGTTTAGGAGAGCAAAAAATGCCAAGGGGCACAAATATGCATGCTCACTAAGACAGCACTAGGTGATGTTGTTGAGCTATTAAAATTCTGAACTTCCAGCACAAATGTGTCCATGATACCGCAGCAGCTTTCAAAATCAATCAAACAGAGATAGTTTGTTAGAATTTTACAATGAGAGAAATTTTGTTCCAGACTATGACTTTAAGGAAATTCACACCTGAGAGAAATGGGTAGGGATCAAACTGTTTTATGTCCGTTTTATGTTCACAGAGGTTGCGTTTGATTTTGAATATACCACAAATATTCTAAACATTCCTCAGGATGACTAACTCGTCATTCACATGTTCACCATAGATTGCTCCTATAGATGTGCAGTGTATTTGCACAGCAGTCAGCAGTTCTAGGTCTCCAAGTCAAAGCACGTGTTGTCCAGGATACACACTAAACTACAATGCATGCTTTAGGGGATTTGTACATTTAAATAATCCTCATTGAAATCTGATTTTAACCATGTAATGTCCTCATAACAAGAACCATGAAAGGCAAGAGCAGCTCACACTAAAGAGCCTATAAAATGTTGAAGTTGACCTCATGGCCACATCTTGTAATGTTGATTAGCTAACACAAGGGATGTGTGGCTCAGGGTCATGTTCACAGTTTTAAACACACATCCTTACAACAAACAGGAACAACACACACAATTGTAACCTCTGCAGGTAGTAACAAGTTGCCATTCTGGGTGTGACACAGTGCAATGACCACAAACAGACTAAGGCCTTAATGACAGGAGGAAAAATTGAAAGAGCTTCAAGGATTTAGCTTCCTTCTGCAGATTTAAGGACCTCTGACAAGCTATTTCTTGTGTCCATAAGTCACTTAAACTCAACATGCTAATGCATTCTTGTGTTAATCTGAATGGGTTTGTGTGTCTACGAGGTGTATGCAGGAGTTTTTATTTGTCTGATGGCCACATTGATAAATGCAATCACAGTTTTCCTGTCTCATGATAGGCAAAATTCAGAGACAGAAAAAGGTTGTATTGATTACGTTTTTCACCAAAGATCTTTATTCCTTTCCCTGGTTATCATCATTTGCCTTCAACATATCTGTGCAGTAGGTTGACTCTTCAGAGGCTGATTAGGAATGTGTGATTAAACTGTAAATACCAGGGCAAGACAATAAACCACACATCAGTTACACAGTATCAGAAGATCATTAAATAGTTTTAACAGAAAAATCTTTTCCTTTCACGGAGACTGCACTTCAATATAAAGTTCCCATGTGACGGAGATGGGAGAAGGAGGGCGAACTGGCCCATAAAGTGCAGAAAATGACATTTCTTGGTTGTTTTAGTAAAAAGGAATTTCACCCCTCACTCACATTTACACCCCGTCCTCCTCCATTATACTAATTCTGGGAAAAAGAGCGAGAGACGTGGTCGAAACATGTCAGCTGCCTTTCACATTCACTGAGGAATGTTGGCGAGCCCTCGCAATGTTGTCAGTCAGTACAGCAGATAAGAGCTTGCTCTAAGATTGATGGGATCACATACCATAAGTTCTTACCCTGTGTTTTCCCACATTACACTCTGTCAGAAGTAACTCTACTATCTCACCGCCTCATTTCCTCTTCATCCAAGTCCAGGCTTGCTAAGTGTGTTTTATCAAAATTCCCCATCCATTTCTGAAACACACTGAAGCAGGTTCTGACTTTGCTGGCTCAGTTGTGTGTGAGAGCATGTGATTGTTCCGGGTTAGGGAATAACTTAGAAAGATCAAGTATTGGCTCATAAGGTTTCCTCACAAGGGAATCAAATTTGAAGGGGCTAGTTTTAGATTTTCACATGAGCTTGCAAAAGACACATTAAAGGGTTAAAACGAAGTCTCAACCTTTTGCATAGACCAATGTTATATTCTTTCTTTCTATGATACAACTTAATAACATGCAGGTCATGTTTTGGAAAGCAAATCATAGATTACATCTCATTCTTTCTATCTTTTTTTCTTAAAACCTGCTGTGAGATATTTTCTCAGCCTTTGGAGAAGTACCTCAGAAGGCTTGATGGTTTAGTATCAGAATATTGATTCTTTTACTTGCTCAGCACCCACGAGAACCAGGTTCAGGTTTTTATTACTTGTTTATGGCTAAATTTGTGAGACTAAAAGCAGCAGAAACAGTGTTGGAAATGAGTTTAAGCTGATTTCTTTCAGGGTCCTTTACTAATAAAGCATTCTTTATGAAATGTTTTCAACACTGTTGAGGTTTTCTTTGATAGCAAACCATTTACATACTGTTTACATACTGAATTGAATAACATCTATTTAATCCCTTAAGGAAAAGTATCAGAGTAAAAATAAAATAAAATTGTCAAGGGCAGGACTGACTTTCTGCAAAGGAGGTCTCCAACTAATGGAGCTTGTTTTTTTTCAGTATGTTGTGGAGAATGTGAGCAATGTTGTCCTTTATGTTCAGCATCTCTGGCATCACTTTGCACAATTGGCTCGACTTCAACAATTATTTACTTCAAGAATAGCACCCTTCTTAATTCCTATATATGTATATATATATTTATATGTGTGTGTAATCTTAGTATCTAAAACACTGCGATGCTTTGTGAAGAGACCAACACAACTTCAGTCCAGTTGAATGACACGTGTACTTTGGACACTTCTGCCATCATATGATTGCCTCTGCAGATTTTGTTGTCATGTAGTTAGTTCTGCCTAAAACTGGTTCCAGTTGGTATCTGTGGCTCTGCTGTTATGTTTCACTGAGATGTATTTGGACACAGATAATGGAAATGAGGATCTCCTTACTCTCATCATATTCAGAGTCATGTCTTTTAATGGTTCATAAACACCTCTGGGTGTGCATTATCAAAGGCAATAAAAGCCTCCAGGAATGTGGCACATTAGTAAAGGTGCACATAAATTTTCAGTGGCACTGGAGACTAATCTGGGAGAAACCCGTCTGTCACGTATAGGGCTACGTGTCTCCATGAGAATGTGATCTATGCTAAACAAGCTCTTCATGGCAAGAAGAGAACAAGAGAGCAGGCCATCCGAGAAAGCTGAACCCAAAAGAATGCAGCTCTGGTATTCATTAATGAAGCGCTTTTTTCTAGTGGGCAGGAATAAAGTGCCCTAGTATATAACTATGTAGGACTGATAGATGGGACTCACACTTACAAGAAAACACTGATTTTGTCACACCGAAAAGCTACTTTTGTGATTTAATTTTTCTCCTGTGAGCTGAAATAATTCAAAAGCCAGCTCGTGTATTTTAGAACATTTTATTGCTTTATGAAATGTTGCATGAACTGAACAGTGAAAACCTTCATACGGTTTTAAATTCACAGACATGCCTGTTTAAAGTCACATGTGGTTGATAGTGTACAGTTTGAAAAGACTGTGATTGTCCGCTTATAACTTACAAATGACATACACATACTCTTTGGCGTCCTGCTCAAAGCTCTAATATATCTAAAATAACAATACAAACATCTGTATAAAATAGATAATATTAATTAACCAGTTTGTTAGTTCAAAGCTCCCAGTAAACAAATAACTAAGATCTTTTGCCCCTCAAGGGTGACCAAACCAGCAGAATCACCCCATCTGGACACACACTCACATATTACTATCACACATGCAAACATACTTTTAGAGGAAATAAGGGAGAGGGAGACATAAACTCAACACCATGATGCTACAACATCACAGAAATATAAAGTAGCTTACTGTTCATACATCTCAAAACCCCAGCAGAACCAGCTACCGCGGCTGAAGAAAAATGAACAGCAAGCACAACTAAATCTTATGTTGTCATCTTAAATTAATCAAAACAGTTGTTCTTCCAAACAAATATCTACGTGATGGGAAAGGGATTACTCATGATTAAATCCAGATTTTTTGGAGGGGAATGCAGGTCACATAGACAACCCCTACATGAATATTTATCTAGAAGAGCTACAAGGCTTAAGTTAATATTTGGGAATGTGGAAACCGGATTAGATAAATAAGTACCTTCTTATCTCAATGGGAAAAGAAATAAAAGGGATACAAAAGTGGGAAAGCAGCAATTATATATAGAGAGATTCATATAAATATTTTGGCATACACTCTCTGTGAACATGTTGCCCTATTACACTCCACAATACTGCCCAAGTACCTCAGAAGATTCGTGCTTTCTCACCCAGCCGGGCAGACTGCCTGCAGCTGTCCAGCTCAGTGAGCGAAAGTGGGTTGGAGCACAGCTCTGTCGCCAAAATGTAAAAACAGTTCTTTTTTTCATGCGTTGGCCTCTTTCCTGAACATTCTTGGATCCAGTAATGTGTTTTTGCACTCTTCACAGACACAAAATGTGTTTTTTTTTCCCTCATTCAGAATCCGTCTCTCAGTTCCTTAGATGAAGATTTCCACTGCCTCCGACTCCAGCTCATCCAATCCTCTGAAGGGGTTTAACAGAATCTTCTTAGGTGCTACTTTGTCTGGAGAGGAGAAAAAAATAGAAGTGTAAATATTTAAAGCTAAAACAGCACTCCAATTTAATGTGTTCACTTTTCTTTGATTAATACATTTTAATTAACACTTTCAAATCCCACAGAGAGAGAGAGAGAGAGAGAGAGAGAGAGAGAGAGAGAGAGCGCTTAGATTGTAGTGAAAAAAAAGGTTAACAGACATTTTCCACTGTCACACAGACCCTTCTGGTGAATGTGCACAGTCAACAGATCCACATTATGTTCTCACCATGCACATTCCACATGGCTTGCAATATGAACCATGACCTGGCAGATGCTGTATGACTGGCTGGTTAATCTTTCTGCACTATGGTTAATCAATATAAGCATTCATGATGTTACACATTGCTTGCACAAGCCTGTTTATTCACACATTATGCTTCTTTTGTACAAAAAAACTCGGAATTTAAGTTTTATACTGAAAAAATAAACACATTCCTGTATATATTTGATCGAACACTCACCATTATTGAGCTTAGTTATGCTGGCAGCTTCTTTGGTTTTAGGTCCCTCCAGCTGCCGTTCTAGTGTCGAAGGTTCAGACTGAGCAGAAAACTGACAGCTTGGTAATGCCTGATCATCTGTCAGACTCTTACCTGAAAGACAGCATTGCAGGAAATGTTAGTTTCTATCAGTAGCATATTCACATCAACAACAAGTATTCTTATACGACACTTAGTTTTAGCTGGAGTGCTAAACAAGCATGTATTGCAGGGGTGCCCAAGTCTAGTCCTCATGATCTAATACCCTGTAGAGGCCTCCACAGAGCTGAATGATATGCATTAGGGAATTCAGCCAACTGATTCCGGTGTTAGAGAAGAGATGCATCTCAAGGAGAGTAGATGATGAGGTTCTGACGTGGTACCCCTGATGTAATGTAATAAATATCCAAGCACCAGACAAATGAATAATTCAGAATGAAAGGGAACATTATGCTCCTCACCTTTATTCTTAGTGGCGTTGCTGATGGAGGGAGTTGAAAAGGCAGGTCGGAGAGGTGACCCTACCATATTGAGAAGGTTTGTTCGGGTACTCTGCTCATCCCTCTGACCTTGATCCTGGTGCAGCCGCTGATTGAGGATTTTGATCACGGCATCTTTTTCTAAAATCTGGGCGTAAAGAGCACGGATCCTAATGTGGAGAAGAAATACGATCAAAAACGGTTTTAAAAAATACCAACTATGGCAAAAGCACTACATTTGTCATGATTTTATTGAAGTAAGCACCTGTTTTCCATCTCCTGATTCCTGTGGTCGGCTACCGGTAGGTCCTCATTGAAGCTGTTGTTGGAGGAATGGCAGGGTGAGTGGTTAATGATGGTAGTGTCTCTGCAAGAGAAAAATACATTTCTGTCCTTAACCGAATGAGCTGGAAAGTATTTGTAGACAGATCTTCCCTGGAAACATCCAGCAAAAGTTAAGCAGCAGCAGCTTTTTACCTTTGAGCTGCAGCGGTAGCAGCCACCTCCATGGCAAACTCCCTCATGGTGCTCTCCTCCAGGTACTTCTGCTCCCAGCGTACTGTGTCAGCTTCGAGGGCCAGGATACGCTCCTCACGCTCATGTAGGCGCTCTTGGAGTGAGCTCATAGTCATGCCTGGTGGCTGAGACTGCCTCTGAGGTAAAGAGAACAACACTTTTTTAAAACAACTCATTTTGACATCATTTAACGGCAGCATGCTCTTCTATTGTAGTCCTAGCAAAGCTGCCTTACCTGTTGTGTCCTCAAACTCCTCAGCTCCTGCTCTAGCCTCGTCCTCAGCTTCATCTCTAGACTTTCCCTCTTCTCACAGGTGGACTGAAGCTGAGCCAATGCACTCTGAAGCCTTTCCACTTTTTCGACGTATGCTCTCTTCCTCCTTAACTCCTCCTCAAGCTGGCGACCTCGTCCTCGAGCTGCCTCCAGGGCCTCCTCAAGCCGCTTCGCCCGCAAGCTCTGCTCCTCTGCAGCTGCTCGCAAACGCTGAAGCTCCCGCTCGACGCGCTCCCGCTCCAAGTTTTGCTCCTCATCTGAAGCAAAAGAAAAGTAAAGATGGTTGGGTTAAGTGCATGTTGATACATGGTGGTTAAAGCCATGGATGCATTTTAAAAATTAGCATGCATCATTGGACAGGATGTAAAATGCTTTCACTTGGCACATGAAACTGTTTAAATCTATGTTTCCAACCTATGCAATAACAGAGTGCTACATGGCAGCCAGTGTTCTTCAGTTAGTGAAGCACTCCTGGAATGCTGAGAGGATGGAGAAGGAGGAAGGGGGAGAAAGCTGCCCTATCCCTTTGACCCACATAGCACAGAGCATTCCTCATCAAGGCCACACAAACACCATCACTGCATAAGTCCAGTTCCTTAAACAGATACTATAAATCACTCTCACAACAGGTGGGGGGAACCTCATTCCTATCATTTCCTCTGCTACCCTGTGGTTAATAGATGGTTAATTTCCTTTAGTGAAGAGGTGTGTATGGATTGAATTCCCTGTTATTAAGCCTTCTTACCAAATAAGCTGAGGTTATGCAAGTGGAATTCCTGCATGCAAAATGCCCTTACATACCAAAAAGGCCCCTTGCTATGCTGCAGTTGTGTCCAATCATGCATGTTGAGTCCAAAAAAGGATGCATTGAGCAGACGAGATAAAACACTTACTTTGTTCAAGAAGTTTTGCCATGATGTGTTGGTTATGGTCAGCAGCCTCCACTTCTTTTGCAACATGGGTTCTAGCATTTTCCAAGTTTTCTGCAAATTGGCAAAGTTTTATGTTAGTTTCTAAAGTAACCCACACAACTACTGGGTTTGATATGGGGATGTTTTATACCTCTCAGGTCTCTGTTGAAATCCTGCAGCCTCCTGATCTCTGCCACCAACCTCTTCCTCAGTGTCTGCTCCAGGTTTTCTCTCTTACTGCTGCCCTGCATCAATGTGTCATAGGCCTCCGAAATACGCTGGATCTCCTGCTCCAACTGCAAAAAGAAAGAAGAGAAGAGGTTAGGAAGAGTTGGAGAAAATGGAAAAAAAAACAGAAACACAGAGGAGACTTTTTTTAAGTTAACCTACTTCTCATGCAAGAGGAACTGGAATGTTAATTTATGTTGTTACAGCACACTTATAGCTGTAAACATACTGAGGTCTGGGTCATACTCAAGTATCGTCATGTGAGGGTTCGGTCTAGCTTAACATGTGGGTTAGGCAAGTAATAGTTTGCTTTATGACGGGATTAAATATCCAGGAAATTAATGTAAATCCTCTGAAGTGTGTGTATATGTGTGTGTAGTATAACACTAAAAAGGAATTTAAGCCTGGACCACTCCCTGTAGGACTGATTTATATCTACATTCCTGAGGGCTGATAACTTAAGTTCCAGGTATGTGTGTGTTTGCAGAGACGCCTGCATAACTGCCAGTTAACATGCATACAGTAAGACTCTCTCCTACACACACACAAAGGTTTGTGAAGGTTGCCAACACTGGAAAGGTGTGCATGCCTGTGCCTGGGTTGTGGAAACGGCACAGAGACACCCATCATTATAGCAGTCACTCAGACATGTTTACTCAGGGCTGCGGCCTGACGGAGAGAAAACTATCCAACCCTGGCAATTATCATTCTTAAAGGCTGAGACAAGACACAGACCATGTGACATAACTCCAGCAAAGTTGAGTTGATTTTACAAAGATTGGCTGAGGTGTCAGATGTCACTGAGACTATTTCCACCATGATGAACCAGTATTTTAGGACCCGTTTGTTCAGATCACAAAAACCAACAAAAATGTCGGAAAATAAACTCTAGTTTAGAGTGAGAGCACAGGAAAAGGACTGTTTAAGGAAAAAAAAACACCAAACAGCTGCCTTCTGATACAACCCCCCTCTGTGAAACCTGTTAGCTGTGTGGGGGTAATGACAAGGGCTAGTTTATGCTGAAAATCTATGGCCTCTATTGAACTAAAGCACACAGACACACACTTTCTGGCGTCCACTCGGCCAGCCTCACAATGAAATGAGTGTGTAAACACAGTAGCAGGCTGTGACCTCTGTTTGTGCCCCTGCAGTGTGGAAGGCAGCAGCTGCTGATATAATCTGTCCATCCAGATGAGGGAGTGTGCCTGGAGTTCGATATCATTGGAAGCAACTGTTGACAAGGGTTGTGTTTCACAGACAGGTGCTTGTGATGGCAAGTGTGTTGTCTAAATGTCCAGTTACCGTAGTTTTGTCATTTTCACTGGAGAATTCTTCATTTTCTTTGTTTAACAGCTGCCAGAATCTTTCTCTACTAGAGTTATAAAATGATTTTAACTAAACCTGTGAGCGCTGCCAGCCACGTGACATTGTTCTTTTTACCTTCTGAATGCGACCGGTCTTCTCCCTTTGATTTTCCAGCTCTTGCCTAAGCCTCTCATTCTCCATCAGTAGCAACTCCACCTGGTTGGGTTCTTCCAAGCCAGCAGGTGGCAGGCTGGTGAATGTGTTGTAGCAGGGGACTTCAGCTGGCTGACTGGACTGGACATACCTAAAAAGAGAAATATTGTTTTGTAATTAAAGGCTATTTCAACTGGAGCAGTAAACTGGAGGTGTGAGAAAGGACTTCAATTTGAGCAAGGTATCTAGATATATCACTCTACTATTATCTATCAGCTCCAGTGGCTGTAAGGAATGTAAAACCCTAAATGAGGAACACATTTGTCAGAGTACCAACAAAAGCATCTGAGACTATCCCGCTTCTGCATGCCAAACATTACAAACATCTACAGGGCTGGACTTGCTCTTCTGTAAGTATTTCGAAATACGATTCAGTATGCAGGCGACGGTGTGACTCAGATCACAGGTATGTGTTTACGCAGGTGAAACACAATGGTTAAGTTCTGGGTGGATTCAAAGACAATATGATGGAATATGATGTAACTGTTGCAGTGGTTTGAACTATATACAAGCACATCTGTAGATTTGTTGAGATACACCAAACTTCTTTTCATACCTGTGTTGCTGAATCTGCACTTGTTCTTGGATCTGATGAGGGATAAATCCCTGGCCCTGGATGGAAGCAGTGTATTCTGGGGGTGGGCTGCGTTTGTCTGTCCTTGGCCCTGTGCTCTGGAAGAACTGTGGGCTATAGCAAGGAAGCTCCGGATAGCTGTGGGAGCTGATTTTCATGGCTTCTGCTTTAGCTGAAGCATCTCTCCTCTCAAGAGATATCTGCATGCGATGCTCGCTGAGCGACCGCACATGGCTGCACTTCTGCTCCAGTAAAACTGCTTCTTCGTGGAAGGTTCCTTCATGCAGCAGAAGCTGCCCCTCGTGGAGCTGCCTGATGGGGCCCATAGGGGCCCAGTGACTTGCTGAGTACTGAGAGTGTGCCTTGGCCTGCTCATATGTAGGCAGCTTCTCCCCATGTAGCTGGTAGCCACTTTCTGAGTGATGAAAGTCTCCATGGTGCTCCTGACCCTGAGGCTCCTGCCTCGCAGAGAGCTGAGGGAGCAGTGGGTCCTCCTGGGTAAGACTCTCCAGAGAGGATCGTGGGCTCCTGCCCAAATCACCGCCACTACTGGGTCCACTGTTACTTCCGCTGCCACCACGCAGGGCCTGCTGCTGAATGGCTAATAAAGTGCGTGCGTCAGTGGGGTTTCCATAGCGGAGCTGCTCCTGGATAAGCCGGTGCAGGACAGTCCCAGATGGCTCTTCAGTGGACGACATACTGTGTGTGAACCAGCTATTCACTCTCAGGATCAGTAGAAATGCTTCTTATCAGTGTGGATGTGTTTAAATAAAACCTGGAACACAAAAGGGCAAAAAATAACTGTAAGTGAATCTTATAAGTATGGCCACAGATGTTAAACAGGGATGTAAGAATAAAGCAGAGGCTTTCTTTGACGCATGCGCAGTAACACTTGCTACATAAAACTTTACTATCATGTAAACATGCCTGCCTCCTTTTTAACTGTCAAGTACGATATGAAAAGAGTGTACCAACAGCGACAACACAGCAATGTGGCGAGTTTTTCCACAGCAGGCATAAAAAAAAAGAAAGAAAGAAAAACGCCTGCGACAGAAATTCCACTCACAGGGGCAAAAACGCGTTGTAAAGTCACTTTTCACAACAACTCTGAAACAACACAAACTTATAAATCATAAATAAGTTTTAAGCCAAAGTTACCACGCTGCTGCTTAATCCACGTTTTTGTTTTCTTGTATTTTAGAGAAAACAGACGCTCCTCTTACCAGCTCACGCTTTCATCCTCACGACACTCTTGTTCTCGGTCTCGAAGTAAAAAAATGTAGGTATTTCCACTATTTCCATCGATTCTTTCGTGGTCAAACGTGTCTCATGTTGCTCTCCACCCCCCCTGACGGGCTGCCGCGCTTTTCTCTTGCTGTGAAATGATTGTGGAAAGAGCAGGCAGCGATAATAAGTAACCGAGGAGGGACTGAGATCGGAATGCCTGGAATGTAAAGCGCGAGGTCCCTCAGGGATCAAAAGCGTTAAAAGCACATGGGAGGGGGGAGGAGGGGCGCGCGCGGAGCGCTTTATTAGACCAATGAGAAGTGAAACAAGTAACTGGGAAGAGTATTTTGTTTTACAAAGCACTGAGACAAATGGAAGAAAGCAATTTCTCCTACATTTTATAGAATAAGATCTCTCCTCAGTGGCACTTTAAAAGAAAACTCACTGTTTGAAGACTCTACCTATTAAGATGTGCTTTTAATACATCAGTAATAATGTAATTATTACAACAAAACCCTATTTAAATCACTTTTAAGAGACATGCATTTAAAAACATACTTAAAAAGAAGAAATATCAACATTTGGATAAGAACAAACGAAAATGCTCAACATTCAGTGGGGTTTGTGAGCACATATTACCGCCTAAGTAAGGGAATTTGTGTTTGTTCACTTATTTGTGTCCTATAAAATACCTGTTAGAGTTGTCTTACACATTAGTCCGAAGCCTGGTTGGTCACCTTTACGGGGGGGGGGGGTATAACTTATAACTTTGTGGAACAAGAGACACAACAGAACATGACCCTGATCATTCTGATCATATCAGAATGAAATTCTGGAGCCATTGGTGATATCTTCAGAATCTGGTCCACTTAGAGCCAGGATCATCACAGAGCATTTGCAGAGAGGAGAGGATGGAGTGACCTGCCATGAGTCCAGATCCTAAATCAATTGAACTCTAGTGGGCTCAGCTTGGGTGTGTTGTTAAAGCAGCCAACACAACCATGTTGGCTGACCTTCAACCACCCCTAACGGAAGAATGAGATGCCATCCCACATCAAAATGTGACCAGGGTGAGCTGTTGTAGCTGCAAAATGAATAATGGTCATTATGCATTTTTGTTTGATCCACCTTATTACTTTGGATAAGCACAATCACCATCACCATCAATTCTTACGAGTTTTATTTTGATATACGGGCTATCAAGCTTTGCAACTATTTATAATAAATGACCAATTCATATTATTAAAAGGTACAAAAAACTCAACCAAAATAAAATTTTCTCACAGTTCATGTATTTATATCATTTGCAGTGATTAATTCATACTAAAATATCTATAATTGCTAAATGAATGTGAGCATTGCAGTTTAACAGGAATTTAAATTCCCATTCAGTTTACATGAAAATATCTCTTCCCTATCGTCCCCTAGATCTAAAAATGTAAGTGGGTTTGTTGTTAGACGTTTAAATCTTTCGAGTTTTTCTTATTTTTGTTTTGCTCAGAACTACAAATCAGTTCTTTTTTTCTTCTCCTTGGAATCTAGTACTTAAATAAGTCACACTAGGCGAGACATAACGTAAATTTACCCTGAAGAACTCCAGCCTCCCACAGCATTCACCGCAGGTCACTTCAGAAATCCTGCTGCTGCAAGTGTGTTGAGGCTGTTACATGCCTTAAATGTGTGTGTGTGTGTGTGTGTGGCAGCTGTTTTCTGGAATCTGAGGCCTTGGTAACACATTATTACAAACATAAAAGCTCCTTGTACCCAAAGAGCAGAGCCTGCAGGGTGCCTCATTACTTTGACTCTTAGCTTGCTGATTTACACGTGTAAATATCAAACTTCCAGATGCTCTCTCATCACTCAGACGAGATTATCTAAAAGCAAAAGATGGATGTAAATGCAGTCAGGACAGACCGGACAACAATTCAGTTATTAGAGGTTTTATTACTTTTAAATGGTTAACAAATGCCTGAGATCTGCAATATCTACTGGCACCTAAAGCTAGATGCTGCAAGAATTTTGGCATGGATCTGAGTTTTATTGCATGACCTTAAAATAGCAGAGGTTTCCGTCACAGCATGCTAATCATATTTTCAGGCAGAGAAAAGATTACAGATGCTATCTTGCTTCTGCATAATCTAATATTTTTTCTTCAAAGGTTCCACCTAAAAACATCAACAAACTTGCTAAAGAAAATAGCTGCAAAATATTACAGCAGAGCGTGCCCACTGGCCTCAAGCTGATTATTTCATTAGACCTAAAAATCTATAAGGCAGATGCAATGCTATTGAATTGCGGATGATGTCCACGATCATGTGTCTGGCTCTGTCACTCTACTTAATTAAAAACGCATTCCCGTCGTGTTTCAGATGCTCGGTATTCTTAAAGGGGCTCTTTTTAAAAACAATGCAGACATGGCGTCTCTGTGGGCGGCACTCACATGGAGACGGTCAGTCAGCAAAGTGGAACAGTTTGCATTTCCCCTTCAGATCCACACTGTGAAACAGCATAGTCTCCACCTTTTGTAAAAGGCCTGGCCATGTCATTTAACACCACTTCACTACTTCCTCTGCTCTTTCTGTTTGTATGTGTCAGCATGTGTGTGTGTGTGTGTGTGTGCTGTTGGACAACGCCTCTGGTCATTTTGTCCTCCATTGTAGAAAACTTCCTGTGAACTTGCAAAGGAATGCAAGGCTGCTCCTTTGAGAATTATGGGTCCTTTTCAAAAGTCATTACATTGAGTTAAATATCTAAGATGGTAAAAAAACACTTAAAAAATGTAGTGTCTTTAGTTGGCACTAAAACTTTGAGCCAAACAAAACATTTCATGAGTTATTCTCTGTTTATGTAAAGGAGAGTGCCACTTATAAATACCTAAAAAAGAAAAAAATCCCCACAAACTAACACAATTGTGTTGTTTCAATATACAGTAAACTCATATTTCTCCTGAGGTTTTAGTGGAAACATAAGCACAAATGAGGGAACAGTGAAAGGAGTCAACCTACCAATTACACAACTGGGAGCAGTCTGAATCTAAATTTACTCAACTGAGCCGAATCTAAAAGTTTGTATAAAAATGTCTTCGCCAAGATAAGAATAGCACAAATATAAATATTTCAGGGGAGCCTTTATAGAAAATAATAGGAAATTGGTTGTTTATCATGATTGCTAATGTAACTCATGTAAATTAATCTAAATGAAATACTGAGAGTTGTCAGTACAGAATGATCATTAACAGGTGTCATCATACCCACTATATCCATCCATCCATTTTCTACCTCTTCTCCCTGAACGTGGTTGCGGGGGGGCTGGAGCCAATCCCAGCTGACATTGGGCGAGAGGCGGGGTACACCCTGGACAGATCACCAGTCCATCACATGGCCAACACACAGAGACACACAACCACACACACACACACACATTCACTCTATGGGTAATTTAGAGTCTCCAATCAGCCTATCCCCAACGTGCATGTCTTTGGACTGTGGGAGGAAGCTGGAGTACCCGGAGAGAACCCACGCTAACACGGGGAGAACATGCAAACTCCACACAGAAAGGATCCTGGTTAGACCCCCGCCCCAGCCGAGGCTCGAACCAGCAACCTTCTTGCTGTGAGGCCACAGTGCTAACCAACTGCACCACCGTGCACTATATATCATAAACAATTGGCAACAGTAAAAGGACTTTAGTGTTCTCATGTCACTAGCAGAATTTAGTCTTTCATGTGTTAAAAAAAAACCCTCCCTTGCTCACCTGAAACTGACAAATATTCCTGACATGCAACTGAACAGAACAATGTCACATTAAGCTCAGACTTTGGCTAACGTTGACTTTAAAACCAGCACACTGGTTTCCATGCATGTTCGAAATTGGATTTGCTATGAACTAAATTGATTTTCACTGTTCGATGTCAGTTTTGTTGCAGCAAAGTTGGTAGAACTGAACTGGGAATTTTAATTTGCTTTTGTATCACACCACTCACTCACCACTACTTTTTACAGTCTTGCTTCAGTTCATTAAAGTTAGCAACAACTGTACATAATTAGCTCAATGAAGCAGCTTCCATTATATCTTATTATAGGCAAACATCTGAACTTTGAGTCACCTTTATTCTTTTTCAGTTATCCTGTTGTGGATTTGCTGCTGTGCTTGGGACCATTGATCTTGTGTATGACCCAGTTTCAGCCAGCTGGTCTTTAGCTTACCGATGGCCTATGTGACTCACGAATACTTTAGCATACTGATAAGTTTTCACGGTAGATTCATAGATTACAGGTGAAGTCTTGCGACGTCTAAATAAACTAAATCAGTATTATGTGTTTGTGCTTTATTTACATATTTACCACATGTACTATACACTTTTTGTAGGGTTGAATATTGAACAGACACTAGTCAAGTCATCAGAGATGTAATACATTAACACAAATTTTTTGACCTTTTCTTAACTCAGGTTTGATCAATTATTAGATAAAAAAATCAATGGAATAAGACGTTCTATAACCTCATCAAGATTTGGAAAAATCCATTCTTGCTGTCACACTACTACTGACACCTTCTATCCAATATGTTCATTTATCAAAACAATGACCTGTAGGCTTTGGATATCTTACATTGTGGAGAGAGACATTTTCATTTGAAGCCCAGTCAACACATTGCCTGACTCACTGACTGTCTCTACAGCTCACTTTGCCTGGCTCTTTTTCTTTTGTTGGGATCTTTGGACTGAGACACCACATGAGTCTTTGATGAGTATATAGATTTAAAGACAGAAAGTTGAAAGGTTCTTACAGGACAGAATGCACACTACACTGTTTGACTGGTGGGAAAGAGTGGGCTAGAATAGCAGACAAGGTCATCTGATAGGGCAGGAATGGTGAGGAATGTAACTGATAGTGTGTTGGAAGGAGTGGGATGGAATCTTCTCCTTGGCTCTCACATCTCTGCATGACTTCCTCATTCAAACAAAAACAATAGACAAAGGTTAGGTGTGCTGCGCTCAAGTGGTATCCTGTTCTCAGGAAACTGCTGTCGACAAGCTTCCCATGTATTTGCCTTTCATGATGATTTCCAATGCTAGGATTGGTTTCCACATGAATTTACATTGCAGCATGCGGCAAGAAATGTCTTTTTTTGATTTTGTTTTGACACCTGGTTAGATTAATAATAGATAATGTAAAAGAGCCATTAGTTACTCAAGGAGCTCAGCATGCCGCTGCAAGTTGGGATGCAGCAACGGGAATTTCCAGGCCATCATGGCAAGCAGACTATAGACATGAGTCATACAAAACGAATCCATTCAGATGATAAAACAGATGTGCAGCCATATCTGAGACAGGTTTATTGCCCGGGATGTCATTGGTGACATTCTGAGTGAAAAATGCATCTCTGAAAGAAAGCCTAAACAAATGTATGAATGCTTCAAAACTGTGGAATATATATTCACAACCATTTTACCTTCTCAATAGTTGTTTTGGCTTTATATCCCACATGCTTCCTTTAATGCAGCAACACCTCTTGAACATTCTATTATGAACAATTCAGTTGGAATACCATATAAAACTGGATTCTTGTTAGCTGCATGCATATTTGTGAACCAACTCCGTTATATTCAGCTTTACCAAAGCTTTCTGTGGGTATGCATGTTGTCAATCTGCAATCTTTGATGCAAAGCCACTACAAACTATTAGTCATGACAATAAAACTATCTGCCTGAAATGTCTTTGGCCCTATGTTATTTTTTCAAGGCAGGAATTTCTCTGGAGTCTGATGCACTGGAATGTTGCGGCAGATCCTTTGGGTCTAACTTGATTAAGACTGGAGCATTCTCAAACTGGGTTTGTCCCAAAGCAACATGTAGATGCTGAAGTGGACAAGGATTGCAGGTTGGTTCAATGCAATTGGTCTTCTGACTGTAATATCTTAGCCTTTTGAAGCCAGAAGCAACAATATATTTACAAAATGGTGAAACTGGAGAGTGAGATAACCCCATATCTTTGAGTTTTAATATCTAATTTATTCAAACATTACATTTTTTAGACCCCACTAACACACTAAAGAAGGTTGTCGGTTCGATCCCCGGTGTGAGCGGGGCTCCGACCGGGATCCTTTCTGTGTGGAGTTTGCATGTTCTCTCCGTGTTAGCGTGGGTTCTCTCCGGGTACTCCGGCTTCCT
>JBAMHV010000008.1:12388712-12406728 GCA_037177535.1 Pseudomugil gertrudae
TATATATGTATATATATGTGTGTTTGTGTGTGGAGGGGGTGTGTGACATAATAAAAAAGTGTGTTTATAGGCAACCTTTCAGGACATTGAAGGTCAAAGTATAAAGTACACTTTGAAAATGGGGAAGGAAGTAAAAATGAGAAGGTCATGCGTGATTTTGCGTCTGCTGCGAAGTGAACGGAAGCCGGACTGAAACTGTTTATAAAGTTTACTGAGAGAAACATGTTCATGAACCCAAGAGGCAACAGTTTGCTCCAGGATATTTGCAACTAAGGAAGTCCAGAGATTAGACTGAAATATTTTTAATTGTTCAGCCTCCACTATACCAAAGAAAGTTTTCCAAACAAGCATCGGTCTTTCTTCATCTTTTTTTCTGATAGCTTTTCCATTTTTTCTTTGTTTCTTAGTGTGAATGGACATTGATCCAGGTGCTAGCTTAGTGATCACTTTGTCTCAGCAGTGGTACATCAGTGATGTTCAATACTTCTTTCTGATTTGTCTTAATGTCCCAAAACTCCACCAGAAATCACAAATTTTCCAGCATCTGTTACAAACAGTCAGGTCAGTGAGCAGAGGAATGCCCACCATCTGCAGCCCACCATTTCCCCTCATATAATTTTCCGGTGAGGGAAATGATCACAGGGGATTGGGTTAGTGCTGCTTTCCCGAAGCAAGAATGCAAACACCCGAGAAGGTCTTCCAAGAATTCCCAGTTGAAGACTTTTCTGGAATGTCCTAACAAGCCCTCTCGACTGTGTTTACAGTTCCAGACCAGTGGCAACCCTGCAATCTGCCCTGCCAACGTGTCATTATCTGCCTCAGGGGACAGTTAGTCAAATCTGCTCCCTGATTTCAGAGCTGACCATACTACAGTCAGCAGAGCATGAAACACAGACATGCAACCTCAGTTCATGACTTCATGGATTTGAATGAACTAGGATGATGTCTAGACTTACAACTTAATGCAGAGCTGTTGCCATCTGGTCAGTTGAATCTTGTTGTGTTGTAGTTATTCAGCCCAGTGGCTCATTGTAGCAGGGAAAAAAAGAAAAAAGATGGATTTATTGAAAAAAATGTGATTAATGTTTTGGATGTGAGGCCACTATCAGGTCAGAGCTTGAGCATGTCAGAAGCGACACTGACATTTTTACCTAAAGTGGAAACTCGTTCAAGAAGATAGGAAAGGTATTTTAACAAATTTTAACAAAACACATACACCACTGCCATGGTGTATGTGTGTGTGCTGACATAGTGTTAACCCCCTGGTTAACAGTATGTTCTGATCTACTTCACTGAGATCAGGAATACAAATAAGATCTTGGACCTCACTGACTTCAGACCACACTTATGTAACGCAAGAATGTTGGCATTGAACCATCTCACTAAATCAAACAGAGGAGCAAAGGTTACCTTCATTCCAATCCCACAGACGTTCACTGGTGCTTGTGGAGTTCAATTCAACTGAAAAATAATTTACAACTTTTGTCTCCAGCATGTTTTTATCTGTTTTGCAAAGCCAATGTTAGAAAACCTGATGAAATTTGCCTGACTGTCCAGAACCTTCTACATCATATTTTGTCTCATGAGGAAAACGAAGAGTTTAAAATATGTTATGCCTTTTTGATGACTACTATTTGGGATTCCCTCTCCCCTAAGAAGTGTTCATTTGTTCAGAAAAAAACTCAATTAAATGTTTAAGGTGGGTGAGCTCTCACCTGCTGGCTCTTTATCACGGTGTTTATATAAATGGGTTTTTGTGCAACATCATTACAGATGTGCACAGCTAAGTGACACAAAATGTAGCTCAATCACAGTTTAACAGAACCAGGCTCCTCAAAAGAAATGAAAGGTTAGTTACTATCAAGAGACATTTTAGTAGTATCACATTAATGAATTAATGAATTTCCCTCTGGGATTAATAAGGTAGTTTTCATTTCATTCATTTTCTTGCCAAAAACAGAATTTGATTGCATATCCAGACTAACAAAACAGAGACTCTGCAAAAGCCCCTTGTACAGCGTAGTGCAAAACTCTAACTCATGTAATACTTATTTCCTAAAACTACTCAGATGTATATCAAGAGAAAGCCTGGATGCACTGACTTAAAAATGTGCTGGAACTGATTTAATCGTTAGTTTGGACTGCTATATTTAGCTCTATTTATAACAATAAATCCATCAATGTGGACTGCTCAGAGTGTTATGTATTGTATAGTAAAAGTAAATAAACCCTCAGCATATATATATAGGGAATTTATGGCCAACATAAAAATAAAAGCAGTAACAGAGCCAACACTGTAAACCATGTAAAATTTCAACCTATGTCAAAATGATGAAGTAGCATTTTATGATTAGGTTGTGTCATTACATTGTCCTTAAAAACGACAAATAATGAAAATGTGCCTTTATAAAGAAAGCTAATCCCATAGCTTCCTAAGAGAAGAAAGTTATTTATTGTGTGTACATGCTATCATGCTTAAAATAGGCCTAGATCAAGATAAGCTAGGGATGGATAGCTATACAATTATGTGGTGGTCAATAAATTACAGAAGAATACATAGAAATAGGCACTAAAGTAGAAGGCTCTAAAAGTACAACATTTCAAAAGCAGTTGTGCTCCAACAATCAATACAAATGAAGGTCAGTGAGCCCTTTCAGTTGTAAGCAAAATGCCTGTGGTGAGGTCAACAGATGTTAAATGATAAACAATGGGAATACACATAAAGCAGAGGTGCTACATGAAACACCACTACTGTAACTTGTACTCTTAGTTTTGTAAATGTGAAATTTAGATTAATAAGACATTATTTTGGTAACATTAAATAACTAAATGGCAAAAAGAACCAACACTTTCTGATGTGTAGCTTCATGCCAAGAAAGTCTGTTGGCCCCTCGCAGCCTACTTCTTGCCCAAAACAATGATAAGAGCAAAGAGCAAAGGGTCCTGCCTGGAGGTTTCAGTACTCCTGGCTAGCAGCTGCCCAGCAGGAACACACATGGGAAGGTTGCCCACAATCTTATAAAAAAGTCAATAGAAACATTTAAATAAAGGATGCACTTAACGTGGGAATTTCACCTATCATATTTTTCCAGGAATTCCGGGCCTGTGACCAACAGGATGTGTGTGTTAAAGGAATTTAACCTTGTGACTTCACACTGACTGACAAAGAAAGCTGGCTGCTCATTTTCCAAACATTAAATGCTCATATGAGAAACATTTCCCAGAAAAAGTCTTGTCAAATAAATTTTTAAAAAAAGTATTTCAACATTAGTTTACTGAACAAGTGAGAAGTTTGCAGGCACTTCTCATTTTTAAGTTAGAGGAGGCTCTAAAGAAATACTATGAACAAAAATAAGACCATGACTCAGGCGCTATGTGATATACTACTCGTGCTCTTGACCTTTCTGCCTCATTAGACATCTTGTAAGAATGTGGTGGGGCAGGGGAAGAAATATTTAGACCAGAGAGGAGGTATAATGCAGACTATAACATAGTGCAGACTGATATGCTGCATTCTTCAATGTCTGCAACAAATGTTGCCAAATACTTTCATCACATATTAAATCATTTGCTATGGTTTTCCACTGCTATTCCTTATCTGAAGCTGGAAAGAGTGCTCAAATTTCTCTCTGAGTCAAGATAAAGATATGAAAGAATAGGCATTTTCACCCTGACCAATATACAACTTAGAAAACTCCTGGGTATTGCACCAGGACAGTGTATATAAACAAAAACATGGCATGGAGCAGTTCAAGCAGCTCATAGAGCTAGCTATCTGAGTAGCCCCAGAGGAATGTGGACTCTGGTCTGACACCTCTAGTCACTGGAAGTTTAATAGGAAAACTGTAGGTTTGATACCTCTAGCTGTAGGGATTTAAATGCACTCAAATATATGTATAGCATGTCACAACATAGAAGTCATGGGCAGGAATTATAGAACAAATAGTTACAGTATTATTATATTCCTAAATAGGAATATAAGAACATTACCATTCTTATTGATATTAAAACCATAGTTGTGGAAAAGTAAAGTAAACATTTAGCTTTCTGTCACCATGTAGAGAAGAAGTTCATGAAGAGTTTTAGATTTTATTTGTGGAAAATAGACGTTTTGTGAAGAGATCCTGACAAGCTCTCCAACTGAATCATTTATATATGTAATGACAGCATCCTGTAAACTTCTACAGACAGCAGGAGGAAAACACAACTTTCCAGATAGACACATGCCATCTGTGTTTTCCTGATAAACCATTAAATCCATAAAGCAGTGTAGACAGGGTGGTTTGATTGAGTCAACACTTAGTCATTAGCACAACATTATTTAACTCAACAGTGACATATAAAAACTGAAAGGTAAACTGAAATGTTAGTTTTGTGCTGATAAAAAAAAATTCTGGGTAATTCCCAAACCACACAAATATTGTTCGTTGGAGGAAATACTTCCTCTTATCATTCAACCCTGGTTGTCTGATAATTATGAGAGTGATTTTCTGCAGTGCACAATTGGATCTGTCACTGATGGGAGCCACCTTGTGGGGAATCTTTGCTATTTCCGCTTTTGTTATTTGGTTAAACAAAGGATGCTCTTGGGAAGTTTTATCAGCTTTTCCATGTGGTCTCCCATGTGGGATGCAACTACAAACAAGAAAGCTCTAGTAAAGCAGAAGTTATGACTGAGGTAAAAACCTGCCCCAAAGAAAACAGAACAAATAAGCATATTTACCTTCAGGATGGTTTTTGTTTTGTTTCTTTTTAGATCATATGGATTATTAACTAATTAAAAATTCTTCTAAACCGTCATCACTGCTAAATTATTACACATTTTGAGGTTGATTTATATCAGATTTGCATTCCTTAGTGCGTACATCTTCTTCCCTTCTGATGCCAAAAGTTAGGATGCTTCATGAACCATTGGTAAAAAGGTGTTGATTAAAAAAAAACCTGCACAAGCACAGAAACACACATTGAGGAATTTTTCCCATTCTCTGTTTTGAGCTTGTAGGAGCTGGGAGCTATGGCAACCAAATACCGAGGGAAGAAAAATCTTTATGCTGCCAGGCCGCGCTCCATCCTACTGGCGGTCATGCTAAAACTCATGAATCTCATGACAAAAACAACATTCCCCATCTAAGTGATACAGTCCTCAAGGAATTCCAGTTAAACAGAGGCATTTCTCAGGGTAAATACCTCATTGTATTGAAACCATCTGGTGTAATATGTGAATGTGAATTTTTCTGCAGTCCCAAACAGACTTAGGAGAAAACTTCATGCACATGCTGGTGCATTGCCAGGGAATGTCAACAAAATGACATCCTCACATGGAGTTTGTCTACTTTACTCACTGCTTTCCCTGCTGATGAGGATGTGGCATGGCTAAAAACACGTAAATGCAGTATTAGGGTGTATCCTGGACTACCTTCAGTATTATGACAAACATTAAAAACTATTACAGTTAAAACATTTTTATAGCACTGCTTGTGCAAAGCCAGTCTGGCCTGAGAAGATGTGTTTGTGGCCGGCTGCCAGTTCTCCTACATCAGGACTGACCCCAGTCCTTTTCAGGAATGTTAGGAAATGTTGCATGTTGGACTAAAGGTAAGATTAGAGAGAACAGACAAGCTTTTTTGTTTTTGTTTTGAAATTTTCTCAAAGCTCACAATTCACTTTTTGTCAGCTGGTTTGAATAAATTTGTAGTACTTATGTAGTGACGTAGGCTCTAATTTATAGAAAACTTTAGTCATTTTATCTTCTAATGTTACTCTTAAGATTTTTTTTAGAGATTCGGTTAATAGAAGATAATGGCTTTAGTGAGAAATAAATTTCTACCCCCCCTCCCTCCCTACATACAAAGCAGAAGAACAACAGTTATATGTGACTTTATATTTAAGTCGTTTATTCAGTATTTGCTTATGATGTTTGCATGCCTTATATCTGTTAAACCATCTTTCACTTGTAGCATCCCTGAGAATCTGGAAGATTCTGAGACATGTTGTGGAAGGCCCACTGCAAGATGCCATCAATGGAGTTCTGCTGCCATAGAAAGAGCAGAAAGAACACAAGGTATAAGTTTAATCACAGAATAAAGATGGTTTCATCTGTATTTATTTTATTGCAAAGCAAAATTTATTCCACAAAGTTGTCAAACCACAAAGCAGAAGCTTTGTAGCAGCAACTGCAACCTAAAAGAGAGAGGTCATATTTCTCTCCAATGTAAATGTAGCTTTTGGGAACCTACACATGTTGTAAATAGCGACAGATTAGCTTGTTCTTTTTACTGACATTTTTAGCAACACTGTGGATACTGTGACTGATATGTCTTGCACAATAATAATAAGTCTTTTTTAATGCTGCAGACATCCTCCTTTACCACTAGTTGTAGAAAGTGTCTTGCAGAAACTAGCAGCAGATTTGGAAGATTAAATTCAGTCCATCTCAAAATCTTCAATAAAGGCCCCGCCTGCTCTTTAATTTTAGCTGCTGGTTTGCAAATAGGTCAACATGCTGAATGTGTACAGTACCGCATCAAAAGTAAGACTAAAATTAACCTCTGTCCAGCAGAGACAGAAAGACAATCTAAAGCACTTCAATACACACTACATGCAGATATAGCATCACCCATTGCTTATTGATTTGCCCTCAAGGCTGGATGGCAACTTATCTGCTGTGTGTGATGAAAACAGCAGCAGCCATCTTGTGTCTGACATGCTTTTTCTCATTTGCACCACATCTACATTTGCAGTATGTTACCGAGCCGCACTCACATCTCCAAGTATTGGGTCCACTTCATCTTTGTGGATGATGGGCTCTGACATGGCGACACTCTGATCATGAGCAAGTGTGTTTCGAGCTGCTGGTGCAAACTAAAATGACACATAAACAGAGATGATTTCACAGATTAAACAATGCATATTTAAAAATAACTAAATATTTTTACTTTTAATGTATTTTTGTCAGTGTCCTTCATTAGAGTAAGCAGTACAGAATATAAGTGATATTTTTGGTCAGTGCTTACAGCCCTACCTGTACACCTCTTGGTTCAGCCTCTTTCTCTGCAGAGCTGCCCCACAGCCTGGAGCAGGACACGCAGATGGACATCCCTCTTAAAAACACACAAAGACAGTCAGTTAGGCTGCTCAATATAATCAGCCAATATAAGGGTCACAGAAAAGAAGTTTCAAAGCCCCTTAATTGCTCTAGACACTCACTGTGTAACTGTGTTTTTGCTTATCATTCACAGAAACGAGGACAATATATGTTTGGTGTCTGCACCTCTGGTTGCAAAAGTCATTAATCCTTTTTTATATCAGGGAGAAATGGGTGGTTGTCTTACTTGGTGAAGTGGCAGTCTGCGTGGAAGGACTCTAAACACTGAAGGCAGCGAGACAGATCTCCTCCAGTGAGATGACAAACACTGCACACCCCCCTCACACTGACAAGTTCTCCATCTGAGCACTGCGCAGAGTTTACAAATGGAGCAAGTAGCAGAAAGCAGAGAAAGAAGAAAAAACACAGAAAATTCATTTACTGTACAGTTTAAATCTGCTTCACTACATGGTAGCCAGCCCTTTTCACGCAGTATAAATTTGAGAGAAGTCCAAAGCTTCAACTGCATCATTTCAGAGAGATTTCATTTTCATCCAGAAAGTTTAAATGCATTTTCATTTTCATTTGTGCTATGTGCCATCTTCATTTATTATCCACCAGTAACACATATATTGATACATACACATCTCTACTATGTTGTCTTTACTATGACTATATTAGTGTTCAGACAGACCACGTGTTTGCAGAGAGATGATGGGTTTGCAGTTCTAAAAACAGGCAGAGGAATCCAACAGTTTAGGGGAAAAGAATACAACAGAACATTAATGCTTTACCTGCTTATTTCTGTCACCAGACACATTTACAGAGCTTGTAACGCTTGTAAGGGATGACGGCATCGCAGAGAAAAATGAGACATCTAAGATGGAGTTAGTGGAGTTTTTGTTTGTTTGCTGAGGGTGAGCAGAGAGAGCCTGTAATAAGTCACAATGCAAATAATATATAGTTAGCATTTAAAAAAACACAAATTAGCTCAAACCAAAACAAATGCACATTTGCAAATATTCTCATACAAAAACAAATCTCTGGCACATACATGTAAAGGTATTGGTGGATTCTCTCTTTTTACTTTGTGTCCACTGCACCACTCACATTGCCAAGAGCCACTGCAGGGTGAAAAATGTGTTCACAGCAATGTGTTCATAGCTTCTGTTGCAAATCACGGTATTATTAAGCAAACACTTATATTTAATACATGAAAATTTACACACTTTTTAGCCATTTCATTACTTACATGGGTATTGAGGTCAGTGGGGGGTCAAGGCAGGTCAGGTGAAAGGCTCGAGGACAGCCATCGCAACAGATCAACTCCCCTCCATCCTTACATACCGCACACTCATCATCATTACAGTGAATCTATATACATTCACACACATAGATATTATAAATCCCAGCTGTTGCTATAAGATTTAGTAACAAACTCACATTCAAACAGTTTTTTCAGACAGAAAACTGCTACCATGCTTGTGGCTGCTGCCCTCTGGTGGTGAAATGTGGTCTTAGTAGACTTCGATGGATCTGAGCTTGTCTCTGCTAAACCTCCAGAGTAGAACACTTCAGCAACTTTAATGCACTTTCTAGTGGACTCTGCTGGGTCAAATCAGACTTTACTTTGGCACATCTCAGATTCAATGATGCAAGTTACATCTGCACAAATATCCATGTTATAAAATTGGTATTTTCCATGACAAACCATTTTCAAGACTCACCCTCTGATCTGTACTCCTGCTTGATTTGTATCTTATCTCTTTTTTCATGGCTGACCAGCAAATCTTTAGTAAACACCTTGGAGGAGGAAGGTGGTGTTTCTTTCTGAACTGAAGAAGACACTTGTACACCTGCGGCAGAGATCAGTTTGAAATGAGCATGTAGTTCATTTTAGTTAGAATAACTTACTGTGATGAAAGTACAGTTACAGTTTCTGGATGCCAGTGGGGCTGGAGCATCGCTCTTTAGTCTGTAGAGCTTCATTTTATTCCCTGAAGGAAAAACAAATAACACATGCATAAATGCATAAATACAAATGCTCCACTTCCCAATTAAAGCATTCGTTTAACCTGAGAAATGGAAAGTCATTCTTTAAAAAAAAGCTTCTTTTCAGTCTAGGGTGTAGTAACTGGTGTAGCACAGTTGGAGGACAGAAAGAGAGAACTGAGGGATGTAACCTGTTCCATCACTTGTCTTGGCATGGTACTCTAAATGTTGAGAGCTTGTCCTTCTGTCCTCGTGACTCCTCTTCTTGCTGTTTGAAGCTTTGAGACTTCCTGAACTTCTGTTTTCACTTTTGAAACTTGCAGCATCCTGTCCTGTTATAAAAAATCATTATAGGATAAAAAACTAAAATTAATACTGTAAACCTGGTCACACATGTCCTTATATCATTAAGAATAAAGTAATGAAGTATTTTGATTGAAATTAGATGTCACATACTAGAATGCAAGTTAGCGAGCAGTGTCTGTAGCTTTGGGTAGCTGTCAACATTATAGTCTTTGGACAAATTCTTCCAGAAAGCCTGGATTGTGGTTCTGCTCTGCTCTAACAACCAAGACAGAAGGAAGTACATTGCCTTGTGGATCCCTTCGCTGCCTTCCTTTTCCAGAGTGTCCTAGAAAAACAAGTCAAGTTCATGATTTTTTAGGTCTGAAAACAGCAAATCCTTATGAAACAGAAGCAAGAAGTCTTGTTATTTGATGAGCAAAACTTCCTGATGACAGGACAAATCAAAAAACAATAATTATTTAGAAAAGCATCACAGTGATTAAATAAAAAGAAACTTAGAAGTAGAATAGTTTCCTAATAACTTATATTCCAAATTAAATTTGTCCTGCTTTGATTTATAAAAATCTTTTCCCTTGTGTACCTTCAGCAGCTGGTCAGTAATGATGTTTTTGTCTGCCAAACCAAAGACAAGAGGGAAAGAGTCATCTACAGCCATGGCGATGTCGGTACGCAGCTCCCTCAGCAGATTGCGAAGGTTTGTGTCTCTTTGCGCCTCCACTCTGGACATGATCGACTTTCAGTCAAACAAGACTTGAAGTGACCAGACCTGCGATCATACAACAGATCTCTGGGTTCAAGAGGTGTGTCCTTGTCAGGGACGGAAACACTGTGCAGGTGTCCTGGTGTATGTCTCAATTATATTTTCTGTTTCTCAAAACCACTGTCTTTCATTGTCTTTTCAGATTATCTTCTTTTTAAAAATGACCTATTATGTATTCGTGTATATATTAATGTTTATGTACAGTTTCAGTGCATGCAGCACACCAGAGAGGCCACCATTCTAGGTTTGAGTCTTTGTGGAAATCTACAGTCCACAAACAGCTCTAACCGCCTCTATTCAGGGGAATACCTGTCCTCTTACATCAGCAGAGCTCAGGGAAGTGACCTGATGTGTCACAATCACAGTTTTCTTCCTAAAAGGTTCTTTCCATTTCAATTTCCCCTAACCTATCGGGTTTTGAGACACCACAGGGAACTCCATTAGAGTGATAATTATGACTTTGCAACGGGCAGAAGATAATTACAATGGCAAACAATTAACTAATTGACACATTGAATGGCTGGGTGGCTGCTAAGCTCTCATCGTGATTGTTGGTCCTCATTTACTCTTCATTAAAATGTACAAAAACGGAGGCAGAATACCTGAAGTTTGCTTTTATATTACATACTTAAGAACACTAAAGTGATGTTTACTATTCTTATACTGAAAAGTATACACTAAAGCTATAACCTTAAATGTGGACACAACATATAAGGTAGTATACAGCCTAGATGATTGTACTTGTATGCTTGAACATGTATTTTTGCAAAACAACTTTATAAAGTTTAGAAAAACTCAAAATAGACATAAAACTATTGGGACATCAGTTAAATTGGTGTCATGGTAAAATCTGTGACCCACCATTGTGACCGCAGGATTAAAGTCACACGTCCTGGCAATATGAGTCACATGTCAGAAGAGTGACCTAGGTGGTGATGAAGTCACATTTCATTTAATTATTTAAATTGTTATTTGTTTTATACAAGACTCTCCTTCGTCTTAAACACCCTGCGGGTCCAGAATCCGATGGGTCTCACTAAACTCACCTGCTTCCGCGACTGGTCGCTGCTGCGGATGGTGGCTTCAAAAACACCAGAAAGCTTCCCACATTTCCTGACATGGTTCATAATCATTATTATTAAACAAGGTGCCTCTCTGCTCCCATTTCCTCTGTTTTCCAAGTCCACATGCCACCATTTTCCTCTGCTTCTCAGCTCTTCCGCCTCGTTTGGCTCTTGTTTATTATTCAACATATATAAAGTTTATTACTGTTATTGTGACCAGTTGCCAGACAACTCACATGAACTTATTGTCACACGTGACACATGAACACCGTATATACATTAGTCTTTGCTGTCTACTGTCTTTATTAATATTAAATAGACATTTAATCTCCTGTGGGTTGTATTAATTATTTTAATTATTTTTAAGTATTGGGGAAAATAAAGTTTTTTTATAATATATATATGAATCTATTGATCCCCCCCCCTTATGCCTTTTTGGGGGGGTGTTCAAACTGGTTCTACACACACACACACACACACCAATACATGCTATCATGGGGATCATGGCTCGAAAAGTGTGAGAACCACTGACTTTTACAAGCCTGCTTGAGTGAAATTTTTACCAAAAAGTACCTAAATTAGGCAGTAAATTTGAAATAAAATCTAAAATGCTGTAGAAACAGACCATCTTGTTGCAGGTGAATGTTGATGGTTAGGAGAGTGAAGCCCTTTAATTTGTAATTTATTAATCATTAAACATTATTACATTATTCATACGGGTGAACAAGGACCACTTCTACAGAAGGACGTTCACAACATACATGTTACATTATTATATACAGTGCAGTGCATTACAGTGGATTGTTATATGTGTATTACCGAAATGAAGGGATGGGGAAACTGGAAGGAAAGAGGGTTTTGGTAGGAAAGACTGAAACGAGATGGTTATTTGGAGGAATAAAGAGTTGTGATAGCAAGTTGACTTTTTGTTATTTTTTTTAACCACAGTATAGTTTGCTTTATAAAAGTTAAACCCATAGAGAGATAGAGTGCCACATTTTCACAGCTACTTTTAGGTGAACCTACTGGGAGTTGACTCTTGTGGGAATATCAAATGACATACATTTTGTCATGAGATGCTATAGAGAGATGCTATAAAACATTCTTAGATGGTCAACCTCCTTCCAGAGTGTGGAGACCCTGGAAGGCAGGTCAAAGGTCAAAGATCAGAACAACGTGCATGCGTGCTGCAGACATTCAGACATGTTCAGCCATCTGGAAAAATGGCTGACCCTCACCCCAACATTTTCTCCTTCTGTGTTTAGGCATCATTTTTGGTACTTTCCCTTTTTATATACTGTATAAAAAAATACAAAACATAACAGCGAAAAGAACTCCATTAGTTGTCCTGTTTTCTCTATTTTCACTTCCCCCCCAAGCTGTTTTTTGTTTTTGTTAGTTTTCATTGCAACATGTGTTTCTTCTCTTTTTTTCTCCTCTAGTCACTTACATATTGACAAAGTATACAATATCTTACAACTGAACGAGACTGAAGGATAACATTTGATTTGTCCAATCAGATACGAGGCTTTATATCCAATTAGAGAAGTCAACTGGAAGCTAGCCAGTAGTAAGCAACACAACAAGCCTATGGTGTGAAGGAAGCTGTCCAAATGCAACTCTGCATTAACACGAGCACCCGCCCTCAGGAACAGTGGGCTCTGCTGGTTTGTCTAGCTTGATGTCGATCACTGGGAAGCGTTTTGTTGAGGAAAAGCCACGCAGTTGACAAGCACAAAATAAAGTAAAATGTTAGCATGCTGATAAATAAGTCCCTCACACTTTCAAACATCCATATCACACATCCTGTCAAGCTGTCACTTCCCTGATAACCACTAAGTGGTGCTGTACATATACATCAAATATTAACCTGACTCTTTGCATTCATTCCTTCTTAAGCATAAATGGTTTAATGGCTGATGCCTCTGTAGAAAATTGGCTGGACTCTCTATTTGCACTGGTGCCAGTATAGCCACTAAGAGATTAAGAGCAAGAGGCCCATTTCTCAGCTTCTTGGCTCTCAGCACAGTGAGTCATAGTGGCTGTAAAGGATACTGCCTTCGGGATTTGCATCGTCCAAGCTTTCCATTCCAGGTAGGGCTGCTGCAACTCGGCGAAACAGCTAAGTTGGGGGAAGGAAATACAAGACAGAATGTAAAAGATAAGGCAGTGGCAGAAAAAATGGGATGAGATGTCAGAGGGGTCAATTCTGTACAAATGTGTATCAAAGGTCTTTAAAAAAATTTAATGTAAACAGCAAGGAGTTTTAGATGAGTGATGCTCATTTTAAAATTTGATAATTTAATAAGAAATTTAATACAATTAAAAGCTAATTGTGAAAAACAGTGGGAATAGGACTTATCCGGCAGGAAGAAAACTCAACTGGGACAAAATTCTCCAGTGTTTCTGGTAAATGCAATGATTCAGATCTGTTAAAATGTCAAGTTTGTGGAGATAAAAGATTGCATCTAATAATATTGATTATATTTCTGCTGTGGTCACATGCAGTTTCTAATGGTGGCATGGAGGATTAGTTAAAATCATACTTTATTAAATGATCAATGTTTTTAAAAAGAATCTTTAAATTATTTTTGTTATTTGTGATGATGTTTGATGGGTCTTCTTTCTTGTTTAAGTCTATTATTGCAGATTTGGAGCTGTTTTTCCATTTCCTGTCTGCGCTCTCATTGCATCTTTTCAGCTTTCTCATTTATTCATGTTTTGGATTTAGTTCTTAAAGCTTTTCTTATACATGGAGCTGCTGAATCAGGGGTTGACTCCAATGTTTTGTTAAAATGAGCAACAATAAAATCACAAGAGGTCAAATCTGAGCTGGAGTTTGATTTAAAATGTCAAACACATCTGCAGCCACATCAGGTGTTTGTACCTGCAGTAACATGAATTTGTTCACACACCAGAATTTGTTGGCAGTGTCACACATATTTACTAGTATAAATCATATTTGTCCATTCTGGTTAGAGAGATACAGAAACGTCAGTGATTTTGCTGTCAAGTGTTGCCTAAAAGCTGCAAATTATGATGAAGCTGCAGGGATCACCTGTTTGACATTGCAGCCTGTCTTGGCACTGGTCTCAATGAACATGACGTTTAGCTCTTTGGCTCTCTGCTCTCCTTCCTCGATTGTGATTTGCCTGCAGGAAGATAGGACCAGATTGAAAACCTGAACTAATTCAGTAATGTGCTGACATGTTACTTTAAATAGCCTTAAGTTAATCTGACAAAATAACTCCAACTGTGACTAAATGTTTGAATTAATCATGAACCTTTTTTTTTTACCTCTTCTCCTCTAGATCTGTCTTGTTGCCTACTAGCATGATGATGACGTCACTTCCTCTCTCTGTCCTGACATCATCAATCCATTTGCAGGTCTGCTGGAATGAATTCACATCTGTGGAGACCAAAGCACCCATTTTGATCTAGTTTATCAGTTTAGTGGTGTTAAAAACCAACATGTCCATTCACATGTGCATAAAAAACAAACCATGGGTGGGACACTGCTTACTTGTAATATCATAGACAACCACAGCCACTGTAGAGTCTCTTATGTAGCTTGGAATGAGGCTCCTGAAACGCTCCTGTCCAGCTGTATCCCACAGCTGCAGCCTTACCTATATATGCACAAACACACACTTTCATGACCTGCTTTTACATTTACTGTTACACCATACAGACTACACAGAAATAATGGCTTTGCTCAAGGGGATAATCTAGAATCAGCTCATTTGTATATTGTCAAAGGATAATTTCCTGACAAAGAAACAGCATTAATACTAGCTAAAGAAGATTATGCATGGCTGAAGCTTATTAGGATCAAGATAAGTCAATGTACCAAAGCTATTGCTGGTAGAAATAACCTTGGGATAATCACGTTAGTGTGTGAAGACAGCAGTAAATAAGCAAATCAAATCAAAGGATTAGTAAACAGAGAAAATTTGGAACATTTAAAGCTGTTGACACATCAAAACCCCAAGCGTATTTATTAATCATAAGGGGTACTGCTACATGCAAAGCCCAAGCATTAATCAATGAGTCCTACTGTCCGATCTTCCAGGTACATGGTCTTTGATAGGAAGTCAATTCCAATGGTTGCCTATGTGAGTGGGAAGAACAAGAAAAAAATTATCTTACATGTATCTCTGCACATTACACTCTTCCTAAGAGTGTTGTAATTAAATTAAAGCTGTTAATGACAAAGCAAAACTTTGTTAGCACAGATATCCTTTTACAGCGCTATTTCAATCAATTCAGGGGTTTTGAGCCAAAAAAAAGGCTGAAAACGTTTGTTGCCAATCTGTCTTACAATTGCTGATCAGTTGAAGGAAACAGAAGCTTTTAGGTAATATCTAAGTCCAGTTACGAACCAGATCGATCATTATTCACTGTCAACAAAGTAACACGTTATTATAGTTCCCCACTGAGGCTCACCTGATATGTGTTGTCAAAGCTGTCATACATGAACCTAGTGATGAGAGATGTTTTCCCCACTGAAATAGAGCAAAGGTAAAACTCATGAGTTCATCTCTCTGACCCTAACCCTAACTGTCATAACTAAGTGAAAGATTAAAAATACAACAAGTATTACTATCAAATGATTCACACTAAAAAGTTATTATTTAATTACAACATTTAAGAATGATTTCTTTTAAAGAAAAAACTAAGTCAACAATTGAACTGAATTTATTTATAGGTCTACTTCTCAAAGATTAGCAGCTTCAGATATCTGTGATAATGATAGTTTACCAAACTTTACCAGCAATAAACATCCTGGCAAAGCAAGCCAGTATTTTTTTTCTCTTTTTTCTAATCAACATTTCATGTTATCAGGACATAGTGCGCACACATAAAAGTGGCCTAGATATTAATCTAATATTGCCACTACTACATGAAAGCAATATAAAATGAAGAAATTACCATTTCATTATGTTTTAGAGCTGCAACTATTTTAAATAGTTGAATATTCTGGAAAAGGAAAGCAACAAAATACTTAAAGGAATCCTGAAAATGTACAGCAGTTTTTTTTTTTTACAAAGGATCAATTATCAAATGTTATTTTGTCAATAATCTATATAAAATAAACAATGCTTTTAGATTACTTGCTTTCCTAATATCATAGCCTATGTGTGAAAGAACTGAAATGAAAATATAAATTACAATCTGAAACACAAGTCACAAAGTATACATATCAGGATTTTGTCTCATTACAGGTGAATAACATCTGCTTGATTGGATTGAGCTGTTAGAGCTACATGGGCAGAGTATATGTCTTTATTTGCATAAGGTCAAACACCATCTTTAGCACAATCTTCTATCAGGCCTCCATATGAGTGAAGGTGGACTTTTCCACAGGGCGCTGCCCTCAGAAAGAGGCCTGCGAGCAGACAGCAGTGGTCACACCGGGCTCTGTTTCAGCACCATGGACAGCAACACAAACACACTGACATACAGCCATCTCATAGACATGCAGCACACGCATTGTGCCATCACCATGTAAAACCCATACACACGACCGACACTGCTGTCATATAAGCAACATTAAGAGTCCGCGATGCTGTAATATCTCTCTTACACCACTCCGGATGTCTAATATCTGAACACGCAGCTTTACCATTATCGATCTGCTCCTTCTGAATTTGTGCCATCACATCAAACCACAAACATCCGCACCCCACACAGATGGCTTATTGAATTCATAGTATAATGTTGTGACTCTGTCAAAGCCGTTTTTATTTGATTATTTATGCTACCCAACAGGAGACTGCTGGTTTGGAGAGGCTATAGACATCGCAGCCTTGGGTGTGTCCCGAACTGACACATGGGGGGATTGTTTGTTATACTCTTTAAAATAATAGCAGAAAACCTCCCACTGGTCTAAGAAATGTTTAACGTAATTGTACAATAAAAATTAATGTAAGAAATTAGCAATAAACAGGTTTTATCTATATAAAAAGGACTGGACACATTTGACGGTCACTGCAGCACATCAAAACATCCACCTTCATATCGCCTGTTATGACACGAATTATGACCATTTGTGGGAGACAAATAATCCTCAATGATCACAGCTGTTAAAGTTAGCACTTTAATGAGACAAATCGCGTTTACTTTTAGGCTTTATTTAACGTGTATGCGCATTTTCCTCCCTGGTTTATCCCCCACCTCGGTTAATCAAATTCCGTTCTGCCTCAGATAGTGCAGGAAGCAACATGGGCGTCACACACAGCAAAACTAGCCTTAGATTCACTTTCACCTCTAATCAACACGGATTACATACATGGCCTTGAGCATATACGCATGTTTAGATAAGGATAACCCAAACATCCCAGACCGACTCACCGCTCTGTTCTCCCAAAAATACAAGTTTAAACTTCCGCAGGGGATTCCCCAAATCTCCTCCAGCTGACATGGTGGCAGAAAAAGCTCAACTTGGATTATTTTATATGCTTTTATCGCCTGCGTTTCTTTCTCTGTCGTGGATGCGCGGGGGATCCTCTTCTACTCACAGAATGATGGGAATGCAGCTCAGCATCCCAGTCGGTTTACGTCGCTCGTGCGCCTGCGCGACCTCACCTATTTCAGTCTCTCACCTTACTTTACGCCCAGAAAAACTCAATAGTTCATGCCTCGAGACGTAATAAAGAAAAAACACGAATGGATATAAATTTAATTTAAAAGAGCAAAACAACAACAGCAAATGAAAAACTACCCATAATACAAAAACACACCACACGTTTGTGATTTACTCATCAACCACTTCCTCTTTCTTCAAAGCTCTGCTTGAGTATATATATA
>JBAMHV010000008.1:12416107-12441424 GCA_037177535.1 Pseudomugil gertrudae
ATAAACTTTAATAAAAGTTGTTTTTACAACAATGAAAAGCTGCCAGATCTTTTGATATCCTCAGGAAGGGAACTGTACTTCCACATTAGACACCACTAGTTTAAAGTTATGCAAAAATCCTGGTTTACAATCACTTGCATACAGCTATATTTGATTTAAATAGTTTTATATTTACTATAATATTAAAAATTATTGTAATAAATAGCAATTATGCTCAGAAATATGGATAAAGTGCTCACACACCACAGAATCCAGGTCCTTTGTTGTGCGGGAGTATATCCAAAGTTTGTTTTTATCTTTAATCTGCTCCACACATAACCAAAAATCATTCATGATCTTTAAATGCACTTATTACATACAGAATGTGTCACCCAAATTCAGGATAATCCATATATTCAGTGGTTTTACGCAAACTATAACAATAAGATGTCGGTTTTTAAGCATTCTTGGATAAATGTGCATTTATAGGTGTTTATAGCTTCAAAATTAAATAATTCTTTAGTCCTTCATGTTAAAAAGAAATCAGATTTGCTATTATGATTTTTTAACATGGAGATAATTTTTCAAATAAATAATGATGTAAACACATTTTGGTTTCCTGACAACAGTCTACTATAAACTATGATCTCATAGAGCATTTACTAGATTTAAATAATGTAGCTCAGTTGGACGAAGTTGATGACCAAAATGCATCCATAGAAAATGAGTTTTCTTTGTAATCTGTATTTAGTCTGAAGTTTTAAAGTATGAGTGAAGCATATGTTAACAAACCACATTTAGATGTGCAAAGTTTCAACACTCATTTATTTATTGACCTTATTTTTTCTTGACAACTCGTTATGTGTCCACAGACATGAGAAAGAACTCCAGAACACTCAGAAGATAAATGTGAGCATTGAGGTTAAGATTTAATCACATGTTCAGACTTGTCCACTTCAGTCAAGCAGCTCGGAGCAAGAGTACAAACCAGGGTTCATCCCATGGTCCGACACGAAGACCTCAAGTGCATTGAGGGGAAGATACGTGCAAAGATGATCCCCGATTTGTATTCACCACTCTCTGGAGACACTAGACCAAGCAGCAGCAGGTCAGTTTTTCTTCATTATCATGGCATACAGAGGAAAAGAGACTTTTATTATCTGTGTGACGAGACCAACACAGAAATCTCTGTTTATGTACAAGACAGAATCAAGAGGAAGGTTTCCAGGTATCATTACAAGGATCATGAATGACAATACTTTACAAGCAGCACTTCAGGAGTGGAAAGCTGTTGTTATTAGCAGGTGGTAAGGCAGGAGAGAGGGACAGGGTTCAGCAAAAATCTGTGGATTTGCATGCTTTGATCCACAGCTATGACATTAAAAAGCAAGCCAAATATAAAACGATCGACTGATGTACTTTCAACAATTACTGGCTAGCACACTAAAACAGACTCACAATATGTTTTTATTATGACACCCTTGAACGATTTGGATCAGAGGCATTGCAAGTCATCTGCCAGTTGTGGACTGGAACTGGCAGATGCTATGAAAGTGGTGGCGTTTTCACTGTTAAAAGCTGTTTCATCCTCTTTTTCCTCAGAAAAACAGGTCCATAAGGATAAAAAACAAACGTATCTTTTCTAATATATCAGAAATGTCAGCTTACATAACTGAAATAATGTTAAATAAAGATGCTTTGTGCGAAAGTGCAATAGTTACACAACATGATGTGTTTCAAAATGTCATAAATACAATGTCCCATTAGTTTTCTGTACCAGCAGACAATACAGCCGTAAAATGACACATCTGTAAGAATTTAACCCCCCAAAAAGATTCATTGTACCAAGATGAACCAAAACCTTTTAAAAGATAAATAATATTTTCTATTCTTATAACATAACAGGTACCAGTGTAACAGTAATAGATTGTAGTAGGTAACAGAGTTGGCATTTATACATGTTTTCACTGCGTTAGGCTGCATTGCTCAGCAGGTTGGCTGGCCTGTGGCACACAGAGCCTTACGTCTCTCCGCTTCCTGACTATAACTCAAGTTTACCAACAATATTGTCACTATCAAGTTAAAAAACAAAACAAAGAGGGCAAACTGGCTGGTAATTATGTCTTTTGTATGTTTTTTTCAAATCTCTGAAGACGTTTTATAATATTCACTTTCATATATAAGGGAGCCAAACTTATAACAGTTGTTTTCCTTTTCTTCCTTCTTAACTCTGTCTTTCCTACTGACTAAGCAGAAAGTTACACTTAGGGCCATCTTGGTGCAATGCAGAGACAATAACGCAACAATAAACCATCCCTGGACATGATATTGACAACACTAAAGTAATCAGATGAGCCAGGATTCTGACACAAGCATCAAGCTGTCAAATGTCAAGAAGAAGCTTGAGCACAAAAGCTATGAAGGATTCTGCTCATAAAGGCAACATTTATAGTGAGATATATGATGTACTGTGCTGCTACAGGAAATTACAGCCTATAGAGGATGATGATAATACTCACTACAAAAACAAAGACAGAAGTAGCTGTTAATATTACTTTATATAAAAATTCTATTTTGAACACTTAATAAATAACTTTAGCAACAGAGTGATGATGAAATTGGGCTAAAAGAAGAAAAGATGAAGAAGGGGAGGCACTATCTGGTGCATGAACAACGCTCTACTTTGCTAAAAAGACCTCCACTTAACCACAACTCCACAGGTCAATGTCCTCCTGTCTATTAAGCTACAAGAAATGACGAACTTATCCAATGTAGTCTAGAATCTGCTGCAGCATCACCAACAGAATAAGTGCTCGTCTGATATACAATTAAAACAGTTTGTCATATAAAATACCATTTCTCAATGTGGGTGTTCCAAGATTGTTGGGAATTTAATAAACTATTTGTTTGAATCTTAAGTTTTTAGATGTATTTTTTGTGTCCTGATAACATACCTGCATGACATTAAATTACAATGAACAATAAAAATAGGAAAACAGTGCTTTGGTTAAAAACAGTAAATGATACAATAATTTAATAAAGACAATAAAGTGCCATGCAACAAAACTGTCAGTCTTGTCACAAATAAATAACAGTGCAGAAACTTACAATAGCAATGATACAATTTCCTTTGTGGTTATACCACCAAAGTCAACAAAACACAGAACAAACACAAGACAAGGACGTATTATCTCTCCGTATAGTGGATTATTTTGCCTTAGTTGAGCCAACAAACTCAGTTTTCATTAAACTACTTAAAAAAATAACGAAGGAACAACAGCTTACAGTTATGTCCTAACAAACAGCTTTTTATGCTACTTCTGAGCTAAAATGATGACTAATAGCAATTTATCTCTTTGCTATCTGAAACCTCTGCAGTGAAACGATACACTAGAGAGCACCAAGCCAATCCAAACTGAGGTAATGTACAGTATACATATGGTAAATGCATATGGAGCGATCATACCTGTACTTAACACAGATCTGTGTAGAGAAACATCCACTTAAATGCTTCTCCCCTTAAGCTTTTCTTGGTGCAGTTAATGGTTAGTGTATGGTTTACTACTGTTTTGTTCTTTTGTTTTTTCAGTGATAGAGAAAGAAGGGGCAGTGCTGTATTCTTACAGGAAACTGGTAGCCTCACAGATAATTCCTACATTTCTATGAAAACTAATCAGAACTAGTCTCAATGCCCTGCAGAAGGAAGTTAATTAACAGGATTAGATGGTTAGTTTTTCAAATGAATGCATTTAAAGGTCAGAAGGGAGCACACCATGCGCGGTTTGACCCGTTGCCTGCAAAAACAGACAATGGATGATTTTGGTGGGTTCTCAAAGGAGCAACTGGGGCGGTCATCACATGGAAGGATATGTTAATGTGGTTTATGTTCATCGGAGCAGGATGCTGAGCGAGCTGAGCTTTTAGATTGGATTGTTTATTTGTGGTTTTCCCACCAGACTGTTTCACATCCTCTGAGGGGACTGGACTGACTTTCTTCTGGAGAGCTTTGACCTGAAAGCAGAACACATATTTGTGAAGTGAATCTGTGGCATAAAAAAGTAGTTCCTTTTCCCACTGCCACCCACCTGATAGTCCCAGCCAACAGAGGGTTAAAAGCATACAGCCAGTCGTGCATCTCTTTGTCATTGGTGGCCTGCAGCAGTATCCCACGGTGTTCAGTGCACACAGCAAATGTGTTTGGAGTCTGTGAGCACAAAATACTCAAAGGTTACTGAAGTTCATGCATATGTAGTACTTTATACTTTATGCTGATGCTTGTTCATACCCGCAGTAATGTTTGTTTGTCTTCACTGTATTCCACCTTAGCAGACGACAGGTTAATGACAGCCCTCTCGACGCTATCCCGTTCACTGCGGTACAGGTACACATAGGGCCTGCGTACCACCACGTAACGTCTCACCCAGCCGCTCATGTGAGGCTCTAGGAAGTGTAGATAGCCTTTCTTTGATACAATGGGGCTGCATTTAATGAAATAAATACATATGTTAAAACAAAAAACTTTAAAAATTGTGCAGTATGTTTTGTAAGTACAAATACAAAGACAGAATTGGTAAATATCAGATACTGTCCAATAGTATAGCCTAAATAAAAAAAGTAGAGATGTCCTATATGTTCAGCGTTAAAATGGGATAAAATAGGTCATGGTTTTTACTTGTTGTTATGTTGCTTTTACACAGCATATTCATGTTATATATCAAACTTGTAAGTTAAGTCTGGTCTAACCTAAAAGGACTAAACATTGTTACTGTATAGCAATGTGGGGCAACAATTATAAAAACATACTTCACTCACTAACAATATTACAAAAAAGGGCAATCCGTGTTATTCATAAAGCTGCTTATCTGGATCATACAAACTCACTTTTTTTAAAATCCAAATGAATAAAACTTCAAGACTTGGTCAAAGTTATTATACAGCACAGATTTTGTTTAACGCCAGCAGGAACACATTACCACACCATGTACAACATCTTTTCAGTCAGAGAGATGGGGTTATAACGTCCAAGTTAACAGAATAGTTTAAAATGCCCTTGTGTGTGTCTGTTTGTGGGGTTAAATTATGAAATGATTTGCGAGAAAAACACAGGGGGTCTACAAACATCCATGTATTTAAATCAATATATAAAGAATCATTCACTGAAATGTACAGATAATAGAAAATGTGGTATTGTTATTATTATTATTATTATTACTTGTATAATTGATATTATTTTTTAATAATGTATTTTATAATTGTATAATTTCATAACTTTATAATTGAAATTGATTATAGATTATATTATAATTTATAATTGAAATTGATTATAGATTATATTATATACATAGTTTATTAGTATGAAGGTATCATTGTTATACTATGTTGTTAGGACTGTTGAATTATTGTATAGTATACAGTAAGAATTGTTTATAATGACATAGGTTTTAATATTTGTGATTACTGGGGTGGGCGTATATAAGCTTATGCTTCTTCCCACTCCTTTTGAACAGTTTTTTTCTTTCATTATGTTTTATCTCCTTTTTTTTCTTTTTGAATTATGTTCAAATAAACTTTTTTAAATTCAATTCAATTCAATCAAAACATAAGAGATATCATATGTAATTTGCAAATATGTTTGTTTGTTTGGCACAACTCTAATAAATCCTGTGGCTGTGACATAAAACCGTGTCCTCAGTTGCAGCATTAGGAGCTTGGAAGTGGACGCGTTACAAAGTGTCTACAGACATCAAATTAGCTGCAAAGGGAATGATATATCTTTTTTATCAAATATATATTTTCTTTTTCCTTGGGTGGGATCAAAATATAAATTATATTGAAAAATAAGAGTTGGACAAAATTGGTATATCGGATATTTTTTTTTATAAAAAAAGCCAATATTGAACATCGTTAAAAAAGGTATAATCTGAATGGTGCTAACTAAATGCAGAGGATATAGAAGGTTTAGGGTCATCAGATTTTTCTATATCACTACTTCAATATGATCAAATTACGTTTTGATTTTATTTAATTATTACATACAGCCATTTTTAAAATGCCAAGTCACTGTTCCTAATTCATGTTCAATAACAGTTTAATATACAGATGTTGTAGATGGTGCAGTGCTTAGTATTTGTGTGGCTTTTTTTAACTAGTGCTTCACCACCAGTAGGCAACAGTCATGAGCTCTCTCCATTTGAATCAGAGATGATTTACTTCCTGATTAAGAGATTTGACTAAATGCTTAATTCAGTAGATGTTATACTCTATATTCTGCAGCTGATGAGCTGCAAATGAAAAGTCCAACCCTAAAAGTATCTAAAAATTCATTTAAAGAAAATTGATAAACTATGCTAAATATCCTCTTTGATACAGTTAAAAAATGTTTTCTGACCTGACACGAATCTCCTGTATGTCAGGAACAAAGGTGCAGCCTTTAAGCACTTTCTTTCTGTCCACAGGACTGTATGGGTCTAGGTCTGGTGTGGATGCTCCAGAACTAGGATCAATGAGTCTACCCAACAAAAACAGCAATTTCAGTGATCAGTAATGAAAAATAGAAGTTGTTAATGGTTTTTTAAGACTAACCACTATAATCTAGTAAGTTGCACATTCATATTAAAGCATTTTATGAATTAAATAAAAAAAACAAGGAAAACAAGGCTTTAAACACAGAACCAAATTATGAAAACTTACACACTGTATTCAGCTGATGCAGTTAAGATTAAATGGGAAATATTTATTTACCTTATGTCGTAATGTCCATCAATCAGTGAAGGACAGGTAGAGGAAGGAGTGAGCGTGCTCAGTCCAGAAGATGAAGATTCTCTCATGAGCGATGCTGACATCTCAGAAAGCTAAAACACACCCATGCACACACACGCAGAGCAACCAAAATATCAAAGACACACAAGACAGGAAAGACAAATACAGATACAAACAAAACATACCAGCAACAATTAAGCGAGGACAACACAAACAAGCATTCAGAAAACAACTCAATCAGAAATGTGTCATTTTCCAGGAATGTACTGCAGAACTGACATAAGAGCCCCTCGCTGATTAGCAGTGTAAAGAGGACATGCAGAGTTTTTATGTTAGTGGAGGCTTTCTCTAAAGGGGGGAGCAGTCAGGAAGAGAAGGGGATACTTAATTATTTAAAGGAATAACTTAAGAAATGCAACACATAGAAAAGAAATTTAGATTAAATTTGTTTAGAAATTAATCTAGCATATTTCATTCAGCAGCTGAAACAAACTAGGAGATACTTGTGAATGATATTTTATTCAGGTCAGCTAGGTCCTAATAATTGACTGAGTATTATGGATATAACTCATATAAGGTAGGCTGTTGAGGAAATTAAAATACCTCTTCTAAAAATTTAGCAAAAGATAAAGAGATGTAGGTCACAGATAGCTGTGAGGAAAGTGGATATTTAGTAAAGGTATGTCTATAAACATTCGATTTAGAGGGCTTTATGGGACGAGTTAGAGGGCCTGGGCTGGGGCTCACCTTGCTCTCACTGGCACTGCTGCTCACCTGGCTGTACTCTCTGTTGAAGGTGTGCATCAGCAGACGCAGACACTGGAAAGAGCACCGTAAAGAAAAAGAATACAGGAAATGAACTTGTGTCTGATCAGAGCAATAAAAAAAGAGTAAAATTGGTATAAAGGCATTAGACAGCAGCAGTCACCTTAGCAGCCAGCTCCCTCTGCCTCTGGTTGGGGCTGTCAGGGGTGGGGCTGCATTCTGTAACGTGGCTGAGGACAGGGCTTTTTGCAAAGTCGCTTATGTTACTGCTCTTGTAAAGTGCCTCCTGTCCGGCCTGCAGAGTCGCCTCAAGCTTCTCCCTCAGCAGCAGGTAATGTCTGGTCTTCTCCACCTAAACAAATTTTAACTGACTCAATATGTTTGCAAAACAAAGCTAAACAAACACTTACATAAATACAGAATAGTGGCTTGCATGCTTAAAATAGACATTTAAGTATGTAGTCTTAGGTTAAAATACTAAATAAAGTAATTCATGTACAAAATAAAAACAGCTTATATACAAAAAAGGAAAGAAATAACTGATGAAAACTCAAAAAAGCCTTTAAAATCAGTCTCAAAGGCTTCATTTCTCCACCATCCTCAACAGAATATCATGTCTCACTGAAAATATTTTTGATTATTTCAGTTTAAACCACCTTGGTGCAATAAACTGACCTCCTGCAGTAAGCTGAGTTTCTCCAGCTCCCACTGGTGATCCAGGATGAGGCTGTCACTGCGAGGCCTCCATCCAGCCAGGTTTTCCTCTCCTCGCACATATGCCACAGAGGTGTCGAGCACACGCCTGCGACGACGCTGCATGCCTGATAAACAGCAATAAACACTTTGAGTGTTTAGAACCTCAAAACACAAGAAAGCTTTAAGAAAATCTTTCTTTTATTTTCATCACCTGGACTTCCGTTGTCTGCTACATAGCAAAGAGTGAGTTCATAAACTCCAGTCACGCGGTTACTGAAAGGAAGGACAGTGTTGTTGTAACTAGATAATTTCTCAATTCAGTAAAGATCCAGTTGTTTTTCATTGACGTTAACAGTTAATTATTAATATTTACCTTTCTGATGGCCGGAGGCAGCCAGTGCTGAAGAGGTTTCTGATGGAGCGGGAAGCTGGTAGCTTTGTGTCACGGGAGTAAAACACCATGCAGAAATCTTTGGTGATAACTGTTGGCTGAGTGCAATTCTCCATCTAATCATAACACATAGATCAATTTAAATAAAACAATCAAGTGTCAAGTATCTGAATATAATGGAGCCCTCCTGCTACAATTTATGACTATTTCTTTAGACATATGCACCTCTAGATAGGCAGAGAGGGTGATGTAGATCTTCTCCCCATACGGAGTGACTCTGTTTAGAAGCAGGGAGTTGTGCATGGAGCTGTCCCATGCCGCCTCGAATCGGTAGAAGGTTCTACGGTGGGAAAAACAATATGTAACGTAAACTTGTGTAACAGCTACAAACGTAGCTCAATAAAAACCCTTCAAGCCTATTTTGTTATCAAAAATAAGTTTATATGAAATTAAATAAAGAAATTAAATGAAAGAAATGATACCTATGATCAACTCCCAAGGACACGCTGCCGTTTAAAAAGGAAAAAAAAACAAGATATGAATTAGAAACTTTTAACTGCAGCTGTTAAAAGTTTAATCTGGGCAAACAAAGCTGATCCATGCAAACTGAAAAATGCACCGAATGTGGTACTGGACTGTAAAAAGCATATTTACATCATTCTAAGAGTAAAAATACTGGAAACTTTGGGATGTGTTGATGTGAAACAGGCGGGTAAATAAAAGCAGAAAAGTGTTATTTATGTTACATGAACAGAATAACAAACAGTTTGGTGGAAAATGCTAAATCAGCTGAAAATTCATACTTGTCATCATGTTTTGGCCAGAAGTATCCAGAGGACAAGATGTTGAGAGAAAGTATGTTGGGATCTATGATCGTCTCATCTGCCTCTGGAGTGTTTCGAATCCGACCTGTGGTGAAAATCACCATGAATTCTGGCCTATTCTGAGTAACATGACCAGGGATATTACTCACCAATAACAAGCTCCTTCACCTCCTTCCACTCAATATCATTTCCTGTTTCATGAGCAATTGTGACTGTGATCCTTCTCTGAATGCCCTGCAGAGTCACCAGAGGATTGAGTGAGTGAGTGTGCTTGTTTCAGTCAAGAAAAGTACTAGTTTACATATACACAACTGGATACATGATGGCAGCGTGCAGAAATACAGTCAGACCTGGTGTAAGAGGAATGTCCCATGACACGGCATCCCACCTCTGTGGTCAACAACAGCTGGGATGTAGCTGCAGAGAAATAATCAGCACATTAATCTTAACATTCACTCCCCCTTTACTTATAACAGCCTACTGTGTGCAATTACTATAGACATTTTGTGTTTCTTTTATGGTAATCTAGTAGCAGCATAATTAGTTTAGACTCACTCTCCATTAGCCTCGAGCTCGCAGATTTCAAAGAAAGCCATGAGGTCGTATTTGGCATGACAAGGTCCTGCAGTGGAGCGAGTCAGTGTGTTCAACTTGGTGGCTGGCACTAGAAGAGACAGAAGAAAGATCAAATGTGTAAATGAGGGAATGTAGATCATGCAAATAGTGGGTGGGTGTGGATATTGAAGACCCATTAAAGTAAAAGAACTAAATACAGCTGGTTCTGTCTGCATATTTCTAAATACTTTGAGATTGTTTCAGCTCCACATTTCACATGTTGCAGCTGGGAAACATCTAAAATCTACATGATGAAATGAAAAAGAAATCTTGGTAGCTTACTGATTAAATTCTTTGTATGTGTTACAGACCATTTGTTATAGATTAAAATGTATATTAAATTACTATTTTAAGCTGGACAGAATTGCGTGTACAAATCTGGTTAATTATAAATTACTGGGTCAGTTGTTCATTGTTTTAAAAGCAGAGACATCCCATCTACAGTGATCACCGCCTGGTTGCAGATGAAGCATCTCGTGACGTATGAATGAACCAGAGTTGTTCTTGCTGCCTCAAGAGCAAGAACAAACGTCTCGCTTCTCCTGGAGTAACAAGCTAAAGGCTCTGGAATCAGTTAACAAGCTGAGATGTATGTGGTTTTTATAAGTTGAAACAAACTTAATATATCAACATGTATGCTACTTGTACTTTATTGCTTGCAATTGCTAACCGGGTTTGGATAATGGCATCACTCGTGGGAACTGCCTCCTGGAGGGCCTGAGTGGGCTAAAAGAACAAACAAGCAAACAAAAATATATTAATATATTTTCTCAAATAGAGACACATCAGATCATAACTTGTAAAAAGCTTTAAGAAGTGAATTTACTGTAAATCTCTTCTGACCTGATCAAATCTTTACAAAGCGGAGGGAAAGGCTGTTTCTGATAGTGTCCGAACACTTCAAAGACGATGGGCTGAGTCTTTATGTACTCTGTGAAGGACTTGGTCACCTCAACAGTGATCTAACAGGAAGAAAAAAACAATTATGCAAATACAATTAGGACTTTGTAAAGCCATGACATTTCAAATGTGAAAGAAAAGATCTTGTATGAGTTCATTATAGCAATTATTTGCTTACTGCTTACATTTTGTACATGATAGAAGCCCAGTGGAGGTCCTCTGCCCGTGTTCTTCAGGGGCTCAGTAGAAAAAGCTTCATCATGACGATGAATAAAGCTGTAAAAAAGCAGACAGTCACATTTATTGTTTGCATCAGTCATCCACAGACTGACTGTATGGAGGATAAAAGTCAGTCAAAACCATCTAAAAAACATAATGTCATTTTTTTCTAATGCTTAAACTTACTTAAACTGGCAGAAGATGTCAGCGTATTCTGCTGAGATGCTGGAAACCTGCAAGACTGTGACTCTGAATGTGAAGGTGCTGCCAATCTTCAGGTGGGAAAGAGCTTTCTCTGGAGACAGCTCCAGAGGAAGGTCCAGACTGAGACCTGCACTCTTCACAGGGCTGTGAGGAACCTCCAGTGTGGCTACATGACACAAAGAAATAAATGCACAACACTCTTTATATTAACACATATCGCTAACCGTAGATGAGCTGACATTGAGCTACATGAATTGTGGAAACAGAGAGCAAAAACACTTCCAAAGCTCCAATACTGAAGGTACGTAAAGGTTAAATAATCATCTATCTCAGTATATATTTTACATAACCAGCAGTAAGATTGTCCAAAGGCACATTCTGCAGTCTCATCTAAGTGGACCTTACTCACACTTCCTCTCACCTGCACAGGTGTTGTTGTTGACTTCATCTGCAGAGATTCCCATCTCAACATTTTGTCCCTCTCCCTCCACAATGCGCAGATCTTCCTGGGAGGTGTTGGAGTGTGGCAAGCCACCTTGACACGACTCAGTCTGGAACTATAACATCACAAACTCAGGTTTGCCGCATTGTTTTTCTACACCTGACATTTATTTGATGTGAAGGACTTATTTGGAGAGCACATCAGAGATAATTGTTTACAAGTACCTTCTCAAACTGTTTGTCCTCAAAGGAGATCTTGGCAGTGCCTGACTGCCTCACCCCAGAGCCATAATCAGGAGCCTCCTCATCAGCTAAACAGAAACAAGAGAAGATGTTGCACCTGAATGTTGCAACCAACTCCATTAAAACAAACAAAATACATCTATGATGGCATGTTCAGCAGCTAGAATGAGACTCTAAGTAATATTTTGTACCAGAAATGGCCTGCACAGCCACTCTGAGGAAGCCTTTGACTTCTCCTTTCTCGCTGACGATGGCCACGCGGTGGACCAGGGGCACAGGGTACAGCAGGTTACTCAAGTACACAAAAGCCCTGAAGAGAGAAATTAGTGTATTTGTATTGTTTTGTGTTTCTACAAGCATTTATTGTGGAGTTCATTATTAGAATTTAATTATTGACTTGCCTGCCAACCAGGCGGAACCAGGGAAAGCGGTCATAGAAGGGGTCGCCTCCTGTCAGGGCATGGTCACAGTCCTCCACAGCACTGCTGGGCAGTTCTGCAGCACGGTCATACATCTCTCTCATCAGGTCCAGCCTTTGCCTACATGGGGTGCCATAAACAGGGAAAACATCTTGAGGCTCAGTAGGTGCTGCATTATTAATAAACAAAGAATTGGAAAGATAAAACTATCATTGTTATATAAAAAAAGAGGAGTAAAGAGAATAATATCAAACCTATATGTCATCTGTTTCTTATTTTCTTAACATACATATTTATTTAAAAGACCATTGAATGGTTTTCAGATAAATAACTGGGTTGAGTCATACATCCTTCACTTTAATCAATAAATCTTTGGTACCTTAGTTTTTCCAGAGTCCAGTAATGTGTGGCTCCATTCTTTTGATCCTGTACTTCAACTGCGACTATAGTTTGAGGGAAAGGTCTTCTTTCTCGCTCTTTAGCCACACTGGGTGGCAGCAAGTCAGGAGGCAGTGGAGAGTACAGGGTGTCTGTGAGCAGGACAAACTGGAACTGCACCTGTGAAGGGACAACACAAGTTTAATATTGTGTATTTTCTTGTTTATTTTTCTTTGTTAAATATCCTACTGATCACATCTCACTATCAATAAACTGTTTTTCTTTCTTACTACAGATTCATACTGCTCTTCAGCTGGTGATTAGCTGATCAAGGCTCTTCGTATATAATCATAAAATGATTGAAAGTAATATTGATGTGTGCAAGAAGAGTATTGTGATAAGGAACAACATAGTGGCAAATTTAACTCAGTCAAGTCAGAATATATGAACATTAGGTTTAATATTTTAGGAAATTAGTAATACACAACACGGCTGTTAGAACAATATATCAATTTTTACAATAATTACAACTAACCTTCTTCTTCAGCTCCACACTAATAGCATTGGCCTCTTTGAGGAAGATAGCATTGCCCCAGAGCAGGTCTCTAAGGGAAGTGAACTGGTAGAAACGCCATTTTCTAAAAGCCCACAATGCCAGCTCGGTCTCACGCTTTGTCCACGGCACTAAATGACAACACAGGTAACAAATGAGCAAACTCCCAAGGAATAAACACCAACACTGATCTGGATATTTTCCAAGTAATAGTATCACCTTCCTCCTCGGGCTCATCCTCTTCCTCAGGTGATTCCAGGTACCGAGAGTCCACTTGTCTTTGAAGGGCCTCCAGTTTACTCTCATAGTCCTGAATGAGAAGTGTGGTTATCGCTTTGTGATGATGTAGCACATTGCAAGCTGATGCGTGTTTGATTGTTCCGGTAATAAACCGTTTTTATTCACCAGTCTCTGTTGCTCAAGCAGGTTGCTGGCTTCTTCTCTTTCTTTCCGGTACTGATCTTCAAGTTCCTGGAGCCTGGAAGACATGGATTTATTTAATACTAGTTAATTATGTAGCAATTATTTTAAACACTATCCATAACTATGAAAGAAATATCCTAAAACAGAATGGAGCCTCATAAAACCATGTAATCTAATGTATACTGTTATAATCATAACTATCTTTATGAGTTAAAAACCCCTCCACCCCCACCTCTGCTCCATCTCCTGCTTCATATCGATGCCTTGCTTCTCTAGCAGCTCCCTCTGAGCAAACGCCCAGTCCACAGGCTCCACAGGCGTCTCCGCACATGGTGTCCTTTCTCGCTCCATGCGAGCCTGCTCCGGGTCGTTAAAGCGAAACACGTGGCTCTTGCCCATGATGATGCGGTTCCCTAAAAAATGCAAACGTAAGCATAAGATTTCCAAGGTGAGCTATAACCATGCCGTTCTTTCTAAAAAGCTAACATTAGTGCTGCTGCTGAATGATAAAAATACATTAGAAGTTGCATTTATTGTAGAAAAGTCTAAAGTGGTTTACCATGAATACGGACATGCATTTTTTAAAACCCTGATTCTCCCTACCAATATGTATATGCTATAAAGCTCACACACTTTCTTATATCTCATTCTTTAAACAAATAATAAAAGGATTAATTCTTACCAGAACGAAGAATAATGGGTGAGGTGACTCTCTTCCCATTGACATAAATTTCTGCTCCCTCACATGGCTCAAGGATAACGCATCCTAAACCAGAGAAAAGGTTTAAACATATAAAAATACTACAACAAAGTATTTTAAATTATTAATAAGTATGTATTTAAACACAGGAGCATCACGCATGTACCTTCTCCTTGAGGCCCAGTGGTGCTGCTGAAGGTGCAGTGCTCATCCCTAATGAAATGTCCACTCAGAACAATGTCTTGGCGAGTCTTGGCATTTTCACGACCAACCCTGAAAAAGGATAGCATCAGTAAAAGGTAGAAAAACCACTGGTTAGGCAAAGTTGAATCTGAAAGAGAAACGGTTAAACCCTTACTTGGTAATGCCATCCTTGATGTAGTACAGCAGACACTCAGACATCAGGGGGTCCTCATTCAGGTTCACCAGATGAGGGGTCTACATGGGAAGATTTTCCAAGACATCAAATTCATATGTTGCCAGTTGGTTTATACAATTGCTGTTATAAACTTTGCATTTATTAGTTTTACGGTCGTTTTTTTAATCCACCTAAATTGTTTTTATTATGTTAAATTTGTTTGTGTTGCTTTGTGCATGAAAAGTACATTATAAATAAAGCTTGATTTGATTTATTGTCTTTATGGGCTAAAAAATTGAGACATGCATGTCACCTTTTTGGGGGAGAACACACCCACGGTACCTCCGTCCTCTCTCATGGCAACGCCCATCTCAGCCAGCAGGGCCTCTCTGCAAAGATCAAATCAGATTTTGCCATTTTGTACCAATTGCCATGACAACCAATGTAAACAATGCTTCAACGTGAAGTCAGGTGAGCAAAACAAACCTTTCCATACGAATGGCCTCAGTACGACGCAGCTTCTCTTCCCATGTTTCATTCAGCTCGGCAATTATTTTCTCCGTTTCCTGTTGATGCAGGAAAGACACATCTAAAAACAGCAAAGATCACATCCCTGTGCCTCGTTCTCCCCTCATCCCATCCTTTATACCTTCAGCCTTTCTATTGCTTCCTCACTGGCAGGGCTGAAGATGCGATCGTGAAGGTTGCTGATGGAGCCGGCACGACTGGACATAGCAGGGAGCGACGGGGAGGGGCTCATTCCCGTCATGACGTGGGTCACTGTGGAGAGATCACCCCTTTGATTGACAGCCTGGCGATTATTGACAAAGTTTTTGTAATCGCACAGGTCTGCCAGAGAGAGAGGCGGTGCATGGAGGAGAGCAAGGAAGGATGGACGGCACAGACGGCAGGTAATCAAGGAGAGACATTTGGGATTGAGAGAAACACGAAGAGACATGGATTTAAAAGGAAAAAATAAGGGACCAACAGGGAGGAGTACAAAAAAAAGAAGAGAAGCTCAAAAAATGTATCCGAAAAGCACGCATTTTGCTTAATATTGCAAACAGAGAAGAAAAGCAACCTGCACAAAACAGCACAAATGGCAAAAGACCTGATGCTTTTGTTCTAACGCTGGACAGGCTTGCAAGACAAGTTATGACAGACTAAAGAAAAGCAACATAAAAACATGTGTGAAAAGCATAGAACAAAGCTTTTAAGTAGTTTTACAGATTTTTGGTTTCATAGCAGAGCTGCTAGCAGCGCATACCTCTGCACCTGGCTCAGCTTTTCTTACAAGAGCGCCACACAGAGGTAACTGAGATGTAGACGTATCTCAGATGCCAGCATTTGGTCTGTTCTTTGTTCCAGTACTAGGCTGGGTGTTTCAATAATCAAACTTTCACCCTTTGTGTGTGTAAACAATTAAATAAGTACACGATGACCAGATCCTCCACAGACATGAAGTTAAAGATTAGAAATTCATTTTCAGTATGTTAAGCACTGTTAGTAAATTATTGTTGTTAGTAGAATTTTAAAAAGAAAGGACAGAGGAACTATGTAGATATCACAAGAGATTTTTTTCTTTAGATCCTAACTGGTTTTTAAGGAAAAAGACTTTCCCTCCAATTATTATTAGAAAAACTTTTGTTAGCAATGGAACAACCTAAAGAAGCAACAGGTTTCTCTATGTGGCAGCTTTACACTCTGCAAATTGCTATCAAAATGCCATCTTAATCATGCATTTTGGACATCAGCTCATTTTTAATGCAAGCTTTGTTGACAGAAAGTTAAAGTAAAACTCCAGCATGCCGTTGCAATTAGGAACAAATAGAGTTGTTCAAATTATACAAAGTTTTAAAAAAAGTTATGAACTACAATATGAATGAGCTGCAATGTGAATGAAAGAGATGCAAAAGAAAATTCAGCAACTTGGCATCGTTTCATAAAAGAAAGTTACTCCAACAGTTTGAACATAGTTAGTAATGTCTGAGTTGTTCTTCTATATGTTTTTTCAACTCAATCCCCCATCAGACTTTAGAAAGCAGTATTCTAGGATAACAAATTTAGTCTCTTTAGTTGTGGAGGAGAATTTCTTTTTTCTTTTGATTGCAAAGCGCAGGCTTGCTAGTTAAACCCACATTTCAAACCAGTGATGGAAGAACCAATGCAGCGATATGCTGATAGGACAGGAGGAAGAAAAAGACCACGTGTGAGAGAACCCCTCATTTCAAGTTAATCTTCTGTCTCTGACAAACAGAAAGACTCAAAAGCTGTGTTTTAATGTGTGACACTCACTTTCTATGATGTCTCCCAGTCCCTGTGCATAAAGCAGGTCTTTGAGACGAGCCACCTCCTCCTTCAGCTCTCGCACCAGCCGGTTGTTGGGATCCTCGTTGATCACGGCGTTGCAGCGGATCTGTTTAGCACGATCAGCATAGCTGGAGGGATATGGGTCGTCGGGGTGTGAAAACCATTGAACTACACAGTTTCTTAACCTCACCACAGTTATATCAACAAATAAGAAATAATACTGCAGGAGTTAAGATCGATGCGTGTGCTAAAAAGTGAACAAGTCACTTGTCGTTGCAAAGCTAATCCATTTTCCTTTTTATTATGCAAATACAGGAAGAAAAATCTTATGACTAAGTCAACTGATGAGGCTAAATGTTGGGTATCAATAATGCTCAACAGATTAAAAACACTCAGTGTGATAACATTCATAAAGAGATTTAATGAGAATTTCCTCACCGGAGAGTACTGAGAGTTTCATCATAGTTAATATCTGCAGGGCTGAGAGCAGCCACCATGGCGGTGCGAGAGTTTCCACCTAAAACAGAAGTCCAACACAGAATGGGAATTTAAACGTGGAAAATCAAAGTTTTGTTTGTTTGTTTTTGTTGTTTTGTGTGTGTGTGTGTGTGTTTCTGCATGTGTTTGCAGACCTAAGTTCTCCCTCAGTAGCCAAGTCAGAACTGAATCTCTGTAGGGAATGAAACTCTCCACTTTCTTCTTTTTCTTGTTCTGAACAACAATCAAATGAAGAAGAAAACGTGTCAACGTAGGGTCTTCTTTTGACATTTTTATGACAGAATAAACCACTTTCTGCTGTAACATATTATATATACGTAGCCAGTAATCCCACTGACCTTGTTTGGAGCAGAGTCCTATGAGTTAAAAAGGAAATAACACATTTTTATTTGAAGGATATCAAATGAGAATTTCTAGACAGAAATCTTTTGGTAAAATGTAAAAATCCTACCAGTTCAGCAAGAGCAGAAATAACTTTCCCCAGTGTGGTCAAAGATTTGTTGATGTTTGCTCCTTCCTGAAAGACGCAAATGAAAGTCAGTCATTTATGCAGCCATCAATGAATCCATGAGCACATTTATGTTTGAAAGATTGCTTTGAAAAGCTGGTAGATAACGTTAGTCTTACAAATACCATAAAAAGCTCCTGAGACAATAAAAACTCTTCTTACTTTCAGTCTGGTTCCTTTCGCTCCAGTTGAATCAGCCCTCTCACTGCCTGCCAGGTCCACCAGACTGATCTTACTGACCTAAGAGTAGAAAGAAGGAAATGAATGAATGAATTCCTTATGAATAAAAAATACTTTATGAATCCCAGAAGGAAATTCAAGAAGGAGAGTTAACATTTGTGACAGCTAGCATATTTCTGTTTCTACTTGATGCTTTAAGGTCATTTGTACACGACAGTGAGCTGGGCTTTGCGGCAGAACCTTTTCCGATGTGTTCTCCGTCTCCATGTCGTGTTTCTTCTGTGTGAAGATGATGTTGAAAACAGCATGAGAGCGGCTGCTGGTCTCATTCATGTTGGTGGCAGCCACAGTTCTTCAAAAGAAAAGGGGGGAAAAAATCATACTCAGGCCTTTTAACAACCCCCCTCCCCCCCCTATAGTGATCTGCCTGCATTCATTCAACTGGTTCCTCTTCCACTTGGCTACCTGGCTTTGTTTCCAGAGTCCATCAGGTCCTGAATATCATTGTAGGAGGTGACAGCCAGTTTGGACAGATCTTCCACATAGGGTCCCAGCAGCGGGTGTTCTCTGACACGCAGGTTTCCCTTGTTTTTCGGGTTCAGTAAGTCCCGCACACGCTCACAGTAGATTTCCATGTAGCTCACCTGAGAGGAAGCAGTCATATTAAAGCTACATTGGTTATTAACCATATTTTATGAGCAGCTAAAGCCATGTTAGAATGAAACATGTGTTGTTAAATGAATGACTACATAACACAACTAGATCCTGTAATATGTGTTATTTCATTCATAAGACAAAAAAACTATTTAAATTTCCAAACTAGATCTCTTAGGCGTTAAAGGTTAGGTATTCCTCACCTCCACAGAGTAAGACATGCTGTTGTCATTATTGCTGTCATTGATTTTGGTGAAAAGGTCTTCACATAGCTAGGAAAACAAAGACACAACAGTTGTCATATTTAACACTCACAACTCAACCAAAACAGACAGATAACACATCTTTGTTTAAGTCAGATGAATTTGCTTTGTAAAAAGTCTGTTTTATTGTTAGATTCTATCTTACCAGGGGAATGATACCCTGCTGGTCTTTTTCCTGTCGGCCCATCATGGTGTAGCTTTTGCCTGCTCCAGTCTGACCATATGCAAATATGCACACGTTGTAACCTTCAAAGGCATGCAGCAGCATCTCCTCTCCAATGTCCTTGTAGACCTGCATCTGAGATGCATAGTTGATGTCCTCAGGCTACAGAGACCATGAGAGTGGAGCACAGATGAAGAGAGAGATAATTATCATGAATACAGACACTAAAAACACAGTGCGGAGAACAGAAAATCTTGATCACTTTGATACTGTTATTACATTAATTATGTATAAATTGCTAAGATTTATTTGCCGAAAGCCTTGAAACTCACCGTGGTGTGTGACCAGTAAGAAAAGTCAAAGTTGAAACTTTTGTTTTCTTTTGGTTGTTTTGGGTTCAGGATTGCTAAAAAAGAAAAAGCGTGTAAGTTAAAGGCATGAAAAGGTGAAACAATCCAATGAGATGCATTTACTAACACATAAACACTGAGTAAATCTCTCTCTCTCTTTTATGAAATAGTACTTTCCCTCTCTTGGCGCCTCTCTAACTGTGTGTGTGACTCTTACGCAAGACACCAAGCAGCTACAGTCTACAAAACAAACATTTATTCCAGGTCAAGGTTGCATATAGGAGGCAGTAGCATAAAAGTATTGATGAGGAAGGACAAAACCTAAAATTCAGGAACTGTCTAAAAGTATATGTGCAAGTACAAAATCGAAGCTAAAGCAACAGGAAATTAAGATTGAAAAGGGCTGGGCTCCTTCAATGATAGCATCTAAGTGGTTGCCTATGATCTAAATACTGAAAAGAGGAGCTTCACTCCTGCCTTTATGTTTCATTTAGAAGAGGAAAGGCTGCAATGTAGATACAACAAATACCTTGAGAAAAATAAAGGGTAATACAAGCAGAAAGCAAAGAGAACAAGAACAAAAATGAATGAAAAGATAGATAAAAACAGGCTTAAAAAAAACCCTGAAAGCACACCAACGCCATGGTCAGCTTGATCACGTGTTCTTGTTATTCTCTAGCTGTAATTGCACAATTTTAGCTGAGCAAAAGCTGGGATAAAATGTCTCAAAATGTATAAACAAAGACAATACTAAGATACGGATTAACTTTAAGCACTAAATCTGAACTCTCTCTTTTGAGCTGGCTGAGAACAAAACTGTGCCCACTCAAAATGTACCGTGAAAACCATTCAGTCGAATATACGTCAGGACAAATAGCTGGTACCAGTAAATCTCCACACACTTACACCAACAAGATAATGTCATTAAGAGGATGGAAACTATTGCAAAATGGAGTAGGACATAGGAAATGGGGTATTGCTGTTAGTTTCATCCTACTGTTTCTACACATGATAATAGTGGTGTTTTACAGATATTATAACAAAGATAATTGTGAATCCACTTTTAAATAGCATTAGGGCGATGGGCTCAGTTCAGTTTATAATACAAAAACTGAGCTCCTAAAGCTGGAAACTGAGTTTACTGTCTCCCTTGTGAAATCTTTAATAAAGCTTGGGCAGTCATGATGAGAACTCGTAGAGGACAAAATATATGTAAGCAATAATAAACCAGATATGTCAAGGAGTTTACATAATCAGCATCATCTGGCTTTAAATAGGATATGAAAACATTCATAGGCACAGTGGGCCAACGTGCTTCACTTACATCAGCTGACCCAAAGTCTGGACTTGACCAGAACAATGAAGCCTTTTTGGCTCTAAAAACTCGCTTGATGTGAGAACAGAACTGAGGCTACACACACGGACCAGCTTCAGGCCTGACTGAAGCTTTTGTTTATCTCTCCAGCTGCAGAGACATTGCACGCCTCCCTGCCCACCATCATGCAGCTGGAGGGCAAAACTGCCTATGACACAAGTAATTAAGGGGAAATGCTAAAACTGTCTCAGTGTGGGTCAGATAAGTATGATCAAAATAACAGAAGAGCAGCACTGGTTTTATAAGTGTTATCAATACAAGACTGATTTGAAAGTGCAGGGTATGAGGTTACATCCTCATGAGCACTGAAACTTTCTAAATCAACCATCAATCTTCAACCTAATAGCAAATCCACTCTTCTCGAGCACTGAAAAGATTAGAGTATATAAGTAGAAATCTTTCCTGATTCATTAAAAAGTTATGTTTCCTTTTCTATAACCAGAAATGTAAAACTCCACATCATATCATATTTTACTGTAAAACATCTGCACATCCACAACTTGACAGTGATATTGCACCCGTTAGTTTATTCCTGTTTGTATGTATACAGATAAGGAACAACCCTTCATGAATAAACCTCTAAACAAAATTAATTTGATACTGGGAACCTACGACGGAGTATTAGGGCCACACTAAAAAAGAATTTGCGGAGGATTATTTTTCTCTCCCTTCTTAACTTTGAGAATAAACTTGAAATATCATAAATAATATCAAAATGACGAGAATAAAGTCGAAGTAGAGTTTTGGGAATAAAGTCAAAATGAACATAAAGTAAAAAAAACAGAAGGTGATCCTTTAATAAATAGGTCTACGTGTGAGCAGCTTCATAATGTGAAATTAAGTTCATGATGCAGTTTTATTAAAATTAGTCATTTTTATGTCTTTATTACTATTGCATATATTACATATAAAATAAGAACATGGAGAGGTTCAGCAGAACTGGCACAACTGCTGTCTTTATTCATCAGACTCGTCAAAAGCCTGTTTTTTTCCACAACCCCAAATCGCCGACTACCAGTCTGGTCAAAATAAAACAGTAGAAACAACTTACTCAACAATAAATCCTTTACACTATCAGTGACGTGCATAGATTAATGACTGTGGTAACAGTGTGCTAATTAATTTGATCAGGTATTGTTAGCTAAACACGCCATCCATCCATCCATCCATTTTCTACCGCTTGATCCCAGATTTCTTTTACTTTATTCTGAAAACTGTTCTTTGACTTAATTGTTGTCATTTCGACTTTATTTTCAACATTTCAAATTTATACTCAAAGTGAAAAAGGGAGGAAAAAATAATAATCCTCCACAATTTTTTTTTCCCAGTGTGGCCCTAATACTGAGGGCACCTGAGCTATTGTAAACTTTTTAAGATAGAGACTCCCAGTTAGCTAAATAAAAGTTTAAAATAAAAAAAGAAAGATTCAGTCCTTATAAATAAGTCTGGTTCCAGTAGTTATGTGAAAACAAGGCATGAATGTGATGGGAGATATGTTGACCACACAAACTAAAGTATAAAAGTCCAACAAGCTGAGATCCAACTCACTCGTAGTGTTTCCTGACATCTGGATGATGCACTTGCTTTCTTTCCCGATCTCCCTGGAGTTGAAGGGACGGACCCTCACCGCCACCTTCACTGAAGCCCCCGCCATGTTGTTGTGTGAATGAGTATAAGAGCTGGAGAGCTGTGTGGTTACAGACACACACCCGGCACCTGCACAGGTAGATGATGGAAAGAGCATCAACATGAGCCGACAACATTAAGCTATATTTATTGTTATGTACTTAGAACTGATGTGTATTTAAGCCTATAAAGCTCATTTGCTGATGATTGCTTTTTTATTGCATGGCTACAAGGGAAGTCGTTAGCTGCAAACAGCTATACGTGCACATTCTCCACTTTTAGGTGCTTTATCTGATGCGATTAACACAAAGGAACATGCTGACTAAATGACTGTGGCATTATTTGGCAAGAAGACCATCCGCATCCTTGCCATTCTTCAGTAAAATGGCTGCTTATTTGTCAGACAGCATCCCCACCATGACTCAAGGCCTTGTGATGAAACTGTATCACCTTCCCAGCTCAAAGGAAAATAACACACATCTCCAAATGTGTTGTTTTGCAGTGCGTTGTTATAATCCAGTTGATATTTCTCTTTGATTCTAGGCAGATATGATATTTTTTCCTCCTCTCAAATGAAAAAAATGGTTATGTAAAAACTATTTTAAATGTGCTTTAAATACACCCCAGTAGGTATACGAGTAGTCTAAACCCACCACATTTAATTGGAAACCATGATTAATTTGAGAGACATAAATAATAAGTTCTCTAAGAGAAAAATGTTGTGTATATTTATCCATGTACATGTCGCCTCCATCTTGCTTTGCTTGCCGCACCTCAAAGCAGGCCGCGTAAACACACACACATCTCACGCCACAGCATCTACCACTGCGTCAGAAAAGAGGTCAACGCGCATTAACACACCTTACATGACATCTGAGCTTTTAACGCCTGATGTGTTTGTCAGATTAGGTTGATGCGAATGTTTTTATAAATAAAATAAATGGAGTATTTCCAACGCAGCGTGCGTCAAATGTCCTGACGCAGCGTCTCGAATAGGAACAGGGGCCTAGTCATTATCAGCATCAAAATGACCGAGGCGAGAAATCCATCCGTGATGGAGAAAATATCACGAGAGCCGTGTCTTACCTTAGCGACAAACACTCAACAACCACAGAGGATAAATCTCCTGTCCATTCAAAACGGCGATAGGATCCTCCGGCGTCTCCTCCTTGAATCTCCTCGGCAATCTGTTTTCGCTCTTTCTTTGGTTATGGCTACAGCATCACTTCCCACGGTGCGTCCATACATGGAGAATCCGCCCGGCAAAGAAGAAGGAGAGGGAGTGTGCTCAGCCACAGCAGCGGCTGGGTGGGCTGAGATGTGAACACAGCGGTGCGTCAGTGACAGACGAGTGGGAGACAAGAGAGAGAGGGATAAAGTGGGTAAACAAGAGGTTGGGTGCGCCGCCAATCGGTCCCTCGTTCAGTGTAAAAGCAGAGAAAATGGTGGTGCAGCTTTGCCAGGGATGCTGAGAGGGAGAGATGACATCAGCATCAGCATCATCAGCAGAGGAGGGACAGGATGGACCATAACATCAGAGACAAACATGTAGACTGTGCTATGAAGGATTATCTCTTTGACCATTTAAACAAAATATAGAACACGTTTTAAAGTTTAACTTTAAATACTAGAGGCTAATTACCCAATTCTGAAGTTATTTGATAAAAACGGCTCTTCAATGGAAAATCTTTGCCTTGTTTCTTTTGACATTATTTTGAGAAATCGACAAACCGTTTACAAAATGTGTTGCAATAATATTACAAGACAAATTACAAAATAGTTTCTGCACATTAAAGACAAAGACATTTGTTCAAATTAGGATTATTTCATTTATATTGTTTGAAGAAAAGTAAAAGCATGAATGCCTTTAAAAAATATGAGGAATTCTATTTATTTACTACAAAAATAATCAATAAGCATTCCTGGATGTGATTGCAGAGCTACTCAGAAACATCTGAGAAGAGTAAAGAATTTTTTAATGATTTTACCCTTTGCACATGAGAGTATCACCCAGATTTCTCTAATTGCATCTGTAGCCTGGTACACTTTTGCAGGGTGAAAACAAGGATGAAATATGGTACTAATTTACTTTTTGTGTGCTGATCATAAAGCTGCTCCTGCAACAAATGATAAAACTCCAGAAAAAAATAATAACAAAAAATCAAAACACGCATTAGATATTCTGAATAAGACGTAGATTAAAAGAACAAGAGATACTGCTGAACCTATAAACACATCATTTTGCATACACCAACAATGGCCAATTACTCCCATAATTCTTAGTGGATGAAGTCAACGCTTCTTTTATACCCATGACATTACTCAGTGGTGTGCACAGACCATTTTAAAGCAGGTGCCCAGCATAAGGGCACCTTGTGCAGCACATGGAACCACTGGCAGCATTATCATTACCGTGCCAAAGAAGTCTCCCATCACCAGCCTGAACGACTACCGACCGGTGGCCCTCACTCTGGTAATCATGAAGTGCTTTGAGAGACTTGTTCTTCAGCACATCAAGGACCA
>JBAMHV010000008.1:12452241-12465731 GCA_037177535.1 Pseudomugil gertrudae
TATATATATAAAAATCAGGGAACTATTATGACAACGTTGCCTTTGTTGCACTTAAAAATGTACCGTACTGTATTATTAATCTGTCTATGAGGTGGAAGTCACTTGTCTTTGGAATAGGTGTAAAACTAAATGACTACATTTAAATGTGTTATAAGCTAAAACAGTCACACAATCATCTGTGTTTAGCAGGCTGAAAAGCAACACAGCTGTGATAGCCCGAGCAGGAAAGAAACTGACAAAATATTTAAAAAAAACAGAGAAAATGCCTAATGTTTGAAATATAAGCTAATAAACTTCACAGTCACAAATCCTGTTTTGCAGCATGTAGTCAGTGTGCCATTCTGTGTTTGAGTCAGAGGGATATTTTAAGCTGGGTGGTGGTGGGTTTCTCCTTTTGTTAATAGCACATTTTGTACACTTTGCCTTTCAAAAAAAACAGCAAAACAGTCTAAATGAGCAGAACTGTTTCATTATTGACCATTTGTTGAATGTATTTTAATAAAGCACTGAAACAAATGATGGCAATCTTTTTGTATATTCATGTCTGGATGCAAAACTTCCTGAAACATGCAGTTACTGCACAAAGGACTGAAAAAGTACAGAGTAAAGAAAGCTTGTCCAAGCTGTCTAATTCTACGAGTTATTTTCTACAACATAAAGCATTCCCTTCAGTGGGAGGGTTCTGGCTCTGCCTGCCACTTCTTGTTGACACTTAAACAAAGCCAGAACATGTAATGAAATGCCCCACAATAAAATAGATGATTCACAATGTATGGAATATCTTTGTGGGGCTGCAGCAGATTTATCTTTTAAGCATAGTTGAGCTTTTTTTTTTTTGCAATCATGCCCTTACAGTGTTCACTTCAGTCATGTGGCTCAACAAGCCATATACTTCCTGTGAGTATCATTGCAGACATTAAACTGAAGTCAGTTAAAATAGGACTTTGCTTTCTTCCCTTTAAAAATCCTGTCAGATTTTGGTCCTCTTCATTTAGACTTAACTTTAATATTCCCTTAGGGAATACTCCCCCAGGGAAATTAGATTTTAGCAGCTTATAAAAGACAATACAAAAAAAACAATAACATTAAATACAACACAAAAAACTAGACATATGTCCTTTTGTTAACTTAAAATGATTGCACTGAGATTAATTGATTTTCAGTTGTCAACTTGGACTTGGCAGTCATCTCTTTCTGTCCTAAGTAAGGAGTTGTAGAGTGATGCAGAGTGGACAAAGGCGTTTTTAAGCCTGTTTGTGCTACACCTGGACAGGAGCAGTCTTTTGCAGAACAGGCTCCTCTGGCTGCTCAGAAGGTGGAGCAGGTTGTCCAATGATTGAAGGAACAGGATTCAAACTGCCAACCTTGCAAAGTTTCACACACCAGGGAAAAATTCTTCACCCTCCCTGGTTTGGGTAGGGCACCGGCAACATATAAACTGCCATGTTATGATCAGTGTGCCTCAGAGCTTAGGTCTCCAAGTGCCTTGTGAAGATACATGTAATTTAGTAGATCCCCTTTACACGATTTTCATAGGATGTTTATCAAAAAGCATAGTGTCATTAGAATGCAGGTGGGAACAGGACAAGCAGATTCAGATTCAGCCGATTGCTCCGACTTCAAGCCACTGGATGGCACTGTCTCCATTTTCAGGACTGCAGCCTCTTGCATTTCTCTTCTTGTCTTAATAGTCTCCACATTTGCATGATGACTGCTGCAGACAAAAATAAAAAAAAACACTAAACCTCTAAGCCAGAGGCTGGAATTGTCCTTAAGAGAAAAAGATGCACATCTCACGCGCCTTTGCCAGTTTAAAGGGGTGTGTGACACCCCTTTCCAACTCTGTGTGTGTACTCTGTGTGTACACTGAAGGTGACCAGGACTTCTCACAGCATTCAGTCATTGAATGCCACCGCCATCATTAGACAAGCTGTACCAGGGCAGGCAGCTTCAGGCAAACTGGTGGTACTAGCATGGGCATTGACAGACATTACTGGTAATGCAGCAAATTAGTTTTATACAGAAAATGTAAGGGGAAGCACTAAAACTACCTTCTGTTGCTTTTTTTTATAGTTTCCCCAGAAACTATGGCTTCAATAAGCTCATTTGATTAATAAAGGGAGACATTGAGAAGTTTAAGTATGAGTAATCAGACAGTCCAAGCATCACATTTGATCAAGTTGCAGTTTCAGTCTAAAGACCAAGTAGATAATTTATTTGAATGCAAACATGTGACAGCACCTTTAGAAAGAAGCCCACCATTTTGACAAGTGAGGATAGAGTAGCAACCAAGCATTTAATGCACATTTGCTCATGAGGTTTTATGTAGGTGATGTTCAAGTGACAAGTAGGCACCGGCCTGTCTGTTGTCATAGAAACTGTCTGAAACAGCTTCTCATCTGGTTGCAGTTGAAACACTTGACAAATCTGACAAACGGATAAGGTGAAGACACCACACGGCGTTAAGAGTTTATCCAAATTAGTTCAATAGAAGAATTTTTTAAAAAAGTTCAGATCCACCAAATTGGGCATCATGACTGATCAGCTTTACCTCCTGCACATGGGGCTCCTTGGCAAAAGAGATTCTTTCCAACTTGTGAGTCTTCAAGATCAGCTGCTTCCCTGTAAGTTCACCCTCTACCAGATCTGCACACGACCACCTTGTTTTAATCTTCCAAGCCCAATGATGTGCAATGATGAAAGCCACCCTGTTGGTCTCTGGCTGTATTTGAATGAAGCCACATTCTGTGTAGAGGCTTAGCTGAGTCTTCTGGGGAGGCTGTGAACCTGTAAAGCACAGCAACAGATCAGTTACACAGGTCTGACATCTGCCAAAAAGGATTTCTGAACCAGAAATCAAATGATGCAACCCCTCAGTAGATAACACTTATTGTTTGTCCTTGCTGCTTGCCGTTGCTGCAGTTGCTTGGAATATCCAAAAGGCGTTCATATGATTTTACAGCTTTCTTCTTCCGTTTCTTCTTTGCTGAACACACATTCAAGGTGGCTGTTAATAGTCTGGCATACAACTAAAGTGGGCTGCTTATTACAAACAAATCTACACTAACCCACTGATTCCATTAGCATAAAAATAAAAAGCTACAGCATTCAGAGCCAGTAAAACAAGTCAGAATATCTTAAAAGACATGCCATAATTAAGTTAAGTTTAAGTTACAAAATAAAGACTATCATTTGCTAGTGAGAACTCTTTCTGGAATCACACACATAATAAAATAAAGCTTAATGCTGTCTTGCAGTTCTGGTTCTGTAAATTCATTTAACAAATACACCTAATTCAGATTTACAGATCAGAGACCCGAACAACTGAGCCTGATTAAACATGCTCTGGATATTTCTTCAGTACCTGAGTTGACTTACCGAGACACTCAGAATCCGGAAAAACAATGTGATGAAGCTGATTATCAACTTGGTCATTCCGCCCAGGGTTGTCCCATGTTGCTCAGCGTACACCTATATGAAAGGGTGTCATGTGCAGCGTTTGATGAATCACAGACATGGTGAATCCCTGCAGAGCAGCAAACTTCACCAGCATATTTCTGATCACTTTATTACAGCCGGGCCATTTTGGGTGCAGCTTTTTCATTAGGTTAACTGTCATTCAGGTTAACTGTTCAGTTAACTGTTAAATCATGGAGATTTACATTGGTTCCCATCTTCTGAGTCACCCAGTAGGTTTTAGATGTTTCTCTACTGCAACATAACAACTCAAAACAAAGGGTCATTAAGGAGCTTGCACAAAATTTTCCAACAAGCTGCTAAAAAACCATCTTTTCCCTCCCAGAAGTCTGAATAGTGCCCCCATTTAATAGTGCATCATAGCTTGAAGGCACCCATGTTAGGTTTTGCTTTGTTTTCATCTGCATTTCACTGAAATGCTATTCATGCAACACTGAGGCAGTCTAATATTTAATGCCTTAATGAATAGTGACCAATGAACTCTCCCAGCCCTCAAAGCAAAAGAAAGTCCTTGTGGTTTAGAGTACTTGGGTTATTTCAGAGAAGCTGCTCAACAAACCTGTGGCCAAAGTAATCAATGGAACAAACTTTCATAAGCTTATTATCGAGGGGTTTGGTTACGTTTTATTGTGGTTTTAAAAAGGAAAATGTGCAGCACACACTTGGAAATAAACACTGACATTGACACCCATAACACAATTTCAGGGAGGTTTTTGTGATGGCAGTCTGTTGGTCATAGCTACAGATAAAAAAAACAAATAATAAAATCATAAATAAGCTATTTACAGAATAAAAACAAGTCAGTATTGTTGAAACATTCACATTCAGTAATAATAGTCTGCTAAGTTCTTTGGCTAAGAAAAAAAAATGGCCACAACATGTGAAAAACTGCAGAACTAATTTTGCATGAAAAGAAACACTGTGGTTCGGTCAAGTACAATAGCTTAAACAAAGCGTAAACAGTTGATACCACCAGAAATTTCTCTGAAATAAGAGCTGACTGAAACTCTTCAGCATTTCTTAAGACCAAGAAACCTAAAAAAATGCCATTCCCATCAGCTGAGCATCAGTTTCATTACAAACCCGGCTTTCACTTTCATCACTCCTCTCCACATATACATCCTATAACAAACCTCCCACTGAACATTAGCATCGGAACAGCTTCACATTACAGTGGGTAAACCTGATTTACTGCACTCATGCGTTCATGTAGCAGTGAGAAAAAGCCAGGACGAGGTGGGAAGTTGCAAAGGATTTCATTTATGCTGTTAACAACACAAAGAATAGTCTTTGAATGAAGAGTAATCACTTGCAGGCTCATCTGACCGCAAGACAACACAAACTGCGCCGCTGATGAACCACTCGTTGATGGCCATTCAGCAGCAGACGAGAAAACTGCTGGTAAGCTTATTTCTTCATCAAGCACAGCAACCGTCTCCAATCCAGCTTTTATGGACCCGTCAGAGAGTTTGTTTCCATAATATGGCAGTTCCTCTGTTCTTTCCCAGCTAATCATGGCTCTTTCATGATGTAGACGTACATTGTGGTGAGGAAATACTTGACGGACTCCATAACAGATGTTAGCCAGTTGTATTCCGAGGTGAGCTCCCTCTTCATCACACACTTTGTGATTTCCGTCTGGCAAGAAGAAAACACAGATACAGACGTTTTTTAATTCCATTAGCATTACCTGTTTGATTCATCTTTAAGAGGTCATTTTGGGGCTTTTCTATTAGCAAGTTTACATCTTTTTGGTTTCATTTTGTTTTTTGTTCTGCAACAGAAAACAAGACACGTACAGGCAAGACATAGATGGGTAATTAACAACCCCGAAGGAAGAAATTTACAAGAAATGACAGATTCAAAACCAGAAACCACAATGTTTAACTCTGTGAGACTGGATAAACCTACAACCATGCATCATGTGCATTGTAGTGGATGACCAAATCAAATTTTACTCTATCAGATTTGACAATAATTAAGGACTCATGATTTTAAGCTAGAATTACCATTCTAATATGGGTTTATTTCAGGGGAAACATCATCTTGTTAGAGTAATAGTTTTAATGCATTATGACCCCGAACATGGTTGAAAGACAAGAAGATTGATGATTACATCAATGTGCAAACATCACCCTTTTATTGGCTACACCAGCTGCTAATTTACGTTAAAAAAGACTAAATAATTACACATGTAGAAACAAGGAAGTTAGTATAACTAAATAAAGCTTCTTAAATCCTCACTGGAGCAGAAAGTTTCCCTGCTGCGTCACACCTGACTCATATCAGTGGGTAATTAACAGACTTATGCAGCGTTTGATGTCAAGCTCTGTAAAAGTCTGCTAATTAAGTCTGATGGGAGTCAGGTGTGTTGCAGCAGAGAAACTACAAGCACTTGCAGGAGTGCGGCTCTCCAGGACAGGAGTTGGCTACCCCTGGAGCAACCAATAAGGAGACTGAACAAGAATGGCTGGCATAAAAGTCAGGATGACTTCAGAAATAGAGGAGCAACTGGTGGAGCTGAGGGGAGAGATTGTTTATTCAACATCCCCACCAATTCGTCCTGGGTCTTGTGTTTTCCAGTTATTATATTTCTTCTCCTTCACATTTGATTGGCAGATGATAATTATTCTGCCAATGGGTGGTGGGTTGTCCTGTGATTATTGGAACACACCACTGTGTAATATAATAAAACTGTTCAATTCCTAAAAAAAAAAAAAAAAAAAAAAAGTCATGCGTGTGGTCTAGTAAAAAGCACTTCGATACTCACCCATCCTCCCCGCCTCTTCAGCCAAGGAACAAGGAATTTGCGGACGAACTGACCTACAGTATCCACTAAGACGTGCACTGTAGAGGTGTAGCCCTGTCTGACGCAGTCCACTGCCAAGGCTCCAGCTACTGCATACATGGACACCACCTTACCCCACGTTACACCTACAGCACAAGACAGACAGTGAATTAGATTAAATTCTCTTTATAGAAATGAACATTTAAAAAAAAAAGATCATTGCTGAATGATTCCTCTCTTTACTCAAATAAGATCTAAGCCACTTAAAATGATACAGAATCTGTTTGCATCACAGGAAAGTTTGTTTTTAATTAACACAGACTCCAGTAGACATGAGCTTTCTCCTCCCCAATGTCAGCTTCTACTCTGGAATCAATAAACTTCCATTTACAGCTTTTAGTGTTTATTTCTAAGCTTGAACACTGTCTGAGGTTACATATTCTGACTTGACACAGTCCATGCAGAGCAGCAAGTGGACTTTGTACTGAGGCAAACAGTAAATATCGGGTTCAAGTCAACAAACTAGAGCATGTGCGCTAATGGGACTGATAAGACCTTTTATGAGACCAGTCAGATGTAACAAAAATAAGATGATGATCTCCTGCTATGACATCAAGTGCAAAGCACAGATCTCACAGATGTGTTCAAAAGTACTCAGAAGCAATTAGGTTGGAAGAATCTGAAGTCTTGGTCCTTTGTCCCATCTCACTCCAAGAAGACCTCACATGAGAGCAACTGGATCTGAGAATTAAAAGTACCCTGCCATTTCCAGGTACAGCTTCAAAAGAAAGCAGGGACTGCTGTAATGGTCATCACTGATGCAGAGCAGGGCCTAATGGCATTGGCGTCTTTCAACCAAGCTGCTTTGTCATGAATATTCCGTCGCGCTGGCCCACAGTGTGTGACCACGGCTATAAGGGGATAGAGCTGGGCGAGCTTAACGAGATAACCGTCTATGGAAGCAGCCAGAGCACGTCATGGTTCACTCCCTACTGAGAAGCAGGCCAAGAATAGAGACGAGATTGTCAGGGATAAAGAGTAGAGGGCGGAGGAGAATGAACAGGAGTGGGAGGTAGGAGAAGATAGATGAAGTAGTCAGGCTATACTGATTCTATTTTTTCTTTTTTTTTTTAAAGACCACAGCATAGATTGTCTGTGTCTAAAGACATGTTTTTTTACATCATAAATATATACACACACACAGTATAAAGTTCATTTTCCTTCAGGAGGAATCCCACGCCATTTCCACAAATAACAGTCTTGTGACGTCAAGGCCATATTTGTCTCGCCAGAACACTTCCTAACAACTTAAAGTAACAAAATTACTTTAAGTGGCCTTTTATTTTTTAATGCATATCCAGGAAATGTGCCAGGTATTACTTGTTCATTACACTGTAGCCAGACTCTAATCCATCCCTAAGGCTTATACAGAGTACATCAAGTCACTTTAAGCAACTCAAAAAGTTATTTCTGCTTTAAAAGATGTCGAAAAAACCTCAACTGTTGGCACAAAAAGATAAAAGCTGACATCCACAGCAATAAGACAGGCTTGGCTAAAATGCAGCTAACAGACTTGAGCAGTGTTACTGGGGATGCACTGTAGGCTTGTGATCTAACTGGCAATCAAAAGTCCACATGCAGATTAGTCAGCTTTCTATCTCCAGAAGATTGTTATATAAAATGATCCAATGTGATAAAAATGGTTAAATTAGCTCAATTCTAGCCAAAGGAGCTTGAAAGTTCCCTTTAATAACTCTTCCAGTCAAAAAGAAACACACTAGACTATCATTTAAAGAAGATAAGATGATATATCCCACTTTTTCCCCCCAACTTCCGTACCATCTCATAGCATTCTCACTGGTTCAGCAGAAATGCATCCCAGCCAAAGCCAAAGGTCATTGCTGTCTGTTCCTTAATCCTTATACATTTCATTTATTTAAATGAATTTGTGACATTTTACCTTCAAGTCTAGAAACATTTTTAAAAAGAGACATTTGTTGTTTCTTTTTACTGAGCGCTAACCTCAGACACCACAGACTGAAGCTCAGCCGGATCCCAGCATCAACAGTGTCTAAACAGCTAAAAAATGGGAAGCGCTATTCCTCACAGAGAAAGGTTGAATTTTAATATGTATAGATATTTAAAAAACATCTTACTTGCTCATGCTCAAGAACCAAGGCAGAGAAATATTTCATATTAAGTTAAGTAAGTATAGAAACAGAACTTGGTCAAAGCCGGACAGCATGACAACCATGATGCTTAGAAAATTTAGTTAAAAGTCACACAAGCCTGAAAAATTCAGACAGCGCATTAACGTGCAGATCTGGTCCGAGAACAAGCCATAAAGACATCTCTTCATGTCCCAGTTCAACCCTCTTCATCTGCAGTTGTATAATAATTCAATATAATATCCTGAAAGGGGGGTTGGGGGGGGTCTGTTGTGCTGCTCTTCCAACAGGCTTACATAACATGACATGTAACTGAATTAGCTGGCTACATAAATAACCATTAGTTTGAAAATGATGGAAGTAATTAAGCCTTGTGCTGTTGTGACTTAGTAAGCATGACTTCTTCATTTTCAAGTTTTAGAGACATGAAAGAATAAAATAACTTTTTTTAACAGAAGTTCTGCCTTGATTTTTTTAATGTTTCATTTTTTGGCAATCAATTTGCCAACTTTAAATAAGGACCTGCATATTATTTAAAGCCTCAGGTCAAAACTGAAAGAGTGGGATTTATTTCGACTCATGAGGCTGCTTTGGTGTGCAGAAGCTGCAGCCGTGTTTTGGAAGCCGTTTCTAAACTTAGATGGTAGAACTAATTATTAGACTAAGTTTTCCTCCACCTACTCACACCCATTCCCTTCTCTGAGAGCCTTTGTGAGCCAAGCAGACCACACAAAAACTGCAGAATCACGCCTGTTAAATCACACTAACAGTCTCCAGATCTTTGGCTCATAGCTAAGCGTTTTACATCCAGCTCGCTCATCATCATCAACACCTCCAGGTTCACAGCAGCCGTGTACTGTACCTGCTGAAAAGATCTCTGTTGCCACGCCGAGGAAGGCATCTGAAACCATGTTCTCCATGGCAACAGAAATATTGAGCTGCCGCGCCACGTTCCTGTACAGACCAGGCTGTATACACTCCAGCTCATCTCCTGGAAACAAAGCGGGTGCAGACAACAACAAGTGTATTAGGAAGAGTAGGGTTAATCTGAATGACTAACTAAAGTAAAGGTGTTTAATCAGATGGCAGAATGTCAAATAAATGTGAGTAAATCTCAAAGATATCACCGCATTCAGGTTAAACATGAAACTGTGCAAAGATATGCGAAAGCTGGACAATCCAATGTGTAGTTGCACATACAGACATGATCCCTTACTCATCTCTTGCTCCAGGCTTAGTTCTTAAAATAGTCGGTATAGATGGTGTGCAGAAATCAATCAGAATGTGAAGTCTGAAGCGTATTAAAAGTCTAGTTTCTGACATTTCACATTTATTTTTTCGCTCCTCTTGCTATGTTGGGTAATCTGAATCCTCACAGCTGATTGAAACAAAGAGCTGACATCATGTGACATGAAAATTTTTATTATGGATCAAATTGCAATACGATCCACTGTATCTAATTAATCCCAAATACAAAACTAGTATGGAAGATAGCTGGAGGGCAGTTCTCCAACTTGCATCATTTTTTACCTTTTCTCCTCCCAGTCTACAAATTAATTTGGGTAGGGACCTAGAGAAAGCTTTTTAAATGTGAAGTTATAATGACAAAGCACTCCCTGCTTTTTATTCAGGTTTGAATAACTGTGCTTAAGTAAGGTCCTTCCTAAGCCAGAGGCATACACACGCCTACAAACAAATAAGACGCTAGACAGTAAATTGTTCTTTCCTTGCATAAAAAAGGAAAAGTAAACAAATCCAGATTCAAAGTGCAACATGTCTTGCTTTGACAGTTTCTCTTACCAAGACAGAGGAGAACCATGGACACCTCAGCGAGTGCTGCACTGGAGGGAGAAAAATTTATTTCATTTTTTGACCATCCCAGCCCATTCTGGTTGAGTTTGGAAAGGATGTAGTCTCTGCAAAGTTCTTTAGACTGGGACACCAGCTCTTTGTCGGTCAGTGATCGGTCAAACACATCCAGGACCTCTGCAGCAAACACAGTGGACTTCCGGAGAACCTCCATGTACGCCTGCAGGGAATCCAGGTCAAAGAGTCTGACCTCTCAGGGATCAGCTGTGTAATCAAGAATGTCCTGTTTTTCTTCCACAGGAGCAAAACTTTAGTGATGAAGAAAAACTGTCAGCTGGGAAGACAAAATGACAGATAACTGGGACTTATTAAGTGCTAGTTAGGGAAGGCAAAAACTAAAATATGCCCATACGTGACTGTTACATTCTTTATGAAAAATTACAAGAAATGTGGGTGTAGAGCGATCCTTAGACTCTAAAAGGGACCGGAAAATTACATAAGATCATGATGGAGGCGTTATTATTGTGAGTCACATGCTGGGCTAGTCAAGACATTGCTACATTTTTTGGATTATGCAACATGTTCTGACACCACATGATAACAGGGGAAATAGTTTGTTAGAGAGGCAGTATTACATTAATCTCAATCTGAAACCAAACTGAATCAGCCTGTAATCTTAAATGACTGACCAGACGGTTCTGCAAGTGAAAGTCGCACTTACCATCACATCCAGAGAAACGTGCTCCGGATATTCCCAATATGGGATTTATTCCGATATGGAGGAAGCTTTGCACAGCAGCTTCATGTAGCGTTTTTCACAATAAAAATTAACTCGCCACCTTAATTAATCCAGATAATTAGGAACCCAGAAGGCAAAGTTGTGGCTTTAAATTCCCGCTGGGTGCATGTTCCTCTCGGTCCACTTGTTCTCTGCAGAACAGATTCAGCTCAGCAGCGCAGCTGAATGACGCCTACCTGTTGTTCCACCTTCCAGTTTCCCCCCTGTAGGTGTGTTGCTTTTACAGCCTGGAGAAGGACTGAGTGGAAGTTTTAATTCCCTCCTCCCCTCTTCAGTAACCTGCCTCCCTGCATGAGACGCTGACTGCAACTACAACCATTCACAAATCTGGGTGGATTCACTGGCGACAAATACGTAGAAAAAGATCTCGTTTTCTTGAATATCACAGCCTAACCGAAGTCATATAGCTACATGTTTTATAAGTATGAATTTATTGTATATTATGTAGTGATTTGAATCATTTTCACAGTTTTTAAACATCTTTGATCGAGCTTTATCATTCTAAATGATCCTTAAATATGTAGTCATAAACTAAAACTAATCAAGTTATTTTATAGGCCTGCATAATAAATGTTTTATACTGTTTTATATTATTGTTTATCCAAGTCAGATCCCTCAATGATCAAAAGGTGATCTTAATTTATAATAGGTCCGCACTATTTACTGCCTGTGTGGGAGGAGTTTTCCGTTTCATTTCATACGTCACGCGGGTCATCAACCAAATGACCCGAAAAGATCTGACGGCTTGTTTGGCGAGGACGCCTCTTTTAAACACAAAGGTGAAAAAAACCCAATAAGATAGATGGTAACTAAGAAAATGTTCCAACTTAACTAGACTAATGTGTAGCCTTTATTTAGTTCCATTATAACTTCACATTAGCTATGTGATACATAAAAAAACTGATCACGTGACATCCTAAATTTCAGCTGCTTTAACAAAGATAAATTAAATGTGTACAAAATTATAGTTCTAAAATTAAGTTTGTATTTATTTTAATATACATTTTTATCTGAAAAATCCATACTTCTTTCATTTTTACCACGCTTAACGAACTCCTCCGCCTTCTCCCGGGTCATCACCTGATAGTAAAGGAGCAGAACTGAATCCTCACATGAACTGTTTTCCTTATTTTGACCGCTGGGTGTCGCTGTTTCCCATTATCTGTTTCAGTTCATCTCTTCCGGGACGCAAAGGTACTTTTAATACGTAACAAGGGTGGGGTCAAAAGAGGGCGTAGGGTTAAAGCGGGGCTAGGCGTTAGTTAGAGAGAGGCAGCAAGCTCAAATCAGGCTAGAGGCAACATGCCATGGCACTTCCGGCAGCACAGGTGGCCAGTGCCTGCCAGAGCATTTGCCATGAATTATATGGAGCATTATATTATACGGAACTTACTAAAATAAATAAATAAATGAATAAAATAAAATAAATTCAGAAATATGAAAATAAGACTAAAAAACTAATGATTAAAAAAAAAATCAGCTAAATTTTTCCAATTAAGAAGCTATAAGATGTCCCAAAAATGTTTATTTTATCCATCCATCTATTTTCTACCGCTTTTTCCCTGAACGAGGTTGCAGTGTTTATTTCATTTTAAATTGTTTTAATTTAAATTTGTATTGATAATCCTTTTTATTTCCTTTTTAATTTTTCACATTTTTATTTCATTTGGTGATTTTTTTTATTTCTTTCATCCTTTATTTTTATGTTTGTACTCATTTTTATTTTATTTTCTGTCACATTTTTTATCTCCAAATAATATTTTTCCTTTTATCCCATCTGACATTCATGTATCTCCCTTTTACATTTTACATTTCAGTATGCATTTCATATTACGTAAATGAAGGTGCAGTTATTAAAGGCGTGTTTTGGGATCATATCCTCACATATTGGTCAAAGAACACTGTGCAGGTCTCAGTGCAGGAAGGATATGCAGCCAAGCCTGAATGTGTAGCTCTAAAGCATGCGGTCTTGGGAGGAAAATAAAGGTTTTATGCAACTAGAACAGCACAAAATAACTAACTTTAAAAATGACATTTTATAGGATCTCTTAGCCGAAAAATCACATTCACTTTGGTGTGGATACAATAACAGAGAGCTGCTAACATGCAGCTTACAGAGGAACTGGCTGAAGGTTGTGGTAAAGTTGGCTGTGATGCTCCAGAAACATTACCTTGATTGTTGAGATGAAAACCTTTTTCAAACTTTATTTAGCAGATACTGAAGATTTGTCCAGTAATGTGTGGGACATAATTTCCTTTACCTTAGACCACCAATTATATAAGAAGAGCCTTGAGTGGAGAATAAGAGGGTCATTTAACTTTTACTCATATATGCATTGATAGATGACTCAAACTTTTGTTTTTTTCTTAGAGATTGCAGCAAATAGGAACCTTACTGGACAGTTGTCTATAATGGGACTCTCAGATAGTTAAACATTATATATATATA
>JBAMHV010000008.1:12466903-12491126 GCA_037177535.1 Pseudomugil gertrudae
TATATATATTCCATTTGCAAGAATGATTTGCTGGATTCATATCAATGTCCCAATCCTTTATGCTGTTTGTTTCAGAACTGCGATTGTTTCTGTTGATAAGTGCATGTTAGTTTTCTTATAAACCACAGCACTGGAGAGAGTAAAACAATAAATCCTAAGTGTTGTCCATGCACTGATTAGGATAAATCCCCAGTAAACATGCAAGAATGCACTGGATGGATTCAGACCAGCACTTTTGTGTGAGCTGATTGATCAGCTTGTGTCTACTTATTGACTCTATTATATCTAATGAAGTACTACATGTGCCGTGTATTCTTCCGTATATTTAGTGACTTTTTTTGGTTTTTAAATGTGTTTTTAAATATATTTTATTTAATTTTCAGTTGTTGCAGGTATATTAGATGGTTGAAGATACAGTAAATGTATTTGTAGAGTTATTCACCAGCATCATTTTATGCTGTCCATATTGGTGGTTATTATTTGGATAAACTTCATAATAATATTTTGGAAGTGATCAACAATGACATACTGTACACAGTTCCACTGTTATTACTCACTGTATTTTTCCTCTTTCTTAAGATGTACATAATATACCCAGAGAGAGGACTGATTTAAATGAGTAAACATTTAGGGACTGATTATGTGGGTTAGGTCATGATGACTGCTTACTGACGCATCCACTCCAATCGCCACTGATATCAGGGTATGCAGTTACCTTAATCGTTTTTACATGTAAAACCTTGATAGCCAAGATTATATCACAGAGCATCATATAAATACGGAAGCCGATAATGGTTATCCTCGCATGTTTTTTTTACACTGTTTTTTCGTTATAACGGGATAATTATCTTGTTTTCATGGAATAACAGACTTTGTTTTCTCGTGATGATGGATTATTCCAACGTAGGGTTGAAGGGTGTGCTGGAGCTGGTCCTAGCTCGTCAGAAGCAACACATACAGAAAGAAACATTGTATTAGACTCACTCACTCAATTTAGAGACTCAAATCGATCTAAGATTCATGTGTTTTGACAAGGAGGCAGCTTGGAAAGACCTTGCACACACAGGGTGATCTGCAGACAGAAACCATTGTGAATAGGAATTTTAAAACTAATGAATTATACATGGGCTGCACGGTGGCGCAGTTGGTTAGCTCTGTGGCCTCACAGCAAGAAGGAGCCTCGGTTGGGGCGGGGATCGAACCAGGAATCTTTCTGTGTGGAGTTTGCATGTTCTCCCCGTGTTAGTGTGGGTTCTCTCCAGGTACTCCGGCTTCCTCCCACAGTCTAAAGACATGCACCTTGGGAATAGACTGATTTGAGACTCTAAATTGTCAATAGGAGTGAGTGTGAGTGTGCTATGTGTGTATGTCCTGTGATGGACTGGCGACCTGTCCAGGGTGTACCCCGCCTCTTGCTCATTGCGAGCTGGGATTGGCTCCAGCCCCCCGCAACCCCGTTCAGGGAAAAAGCGGTAGAAGATGGATGGATGGAAATTATACGCATTAACAAATTGCAGTGGATTTTATTAAGTGTTTTCAAGTTTTCAAGTCTGCAGAAATTAAGAACCTGCACGCTTTGGATACAGCAGCCTGGTGCTGAAGCAGCTCCGAAGAACAGTCAGTGTTCCAGGAGGGGGGGGACTGTCCTTCAACATGGATAAGAGCTCAACCATTATCTTCTTCTCTAACAACACCTCAACTGACAACTCAGACGAGATATCCCAGAACCGACCCTGCAGTTATGGTGTCATATGTGCCATTATTCACCAACCCTATAAGCTCACTGCTAATATTTAGTTGCACAAACACCAGGTGTTACGGTGCTGCATATGTAGAAAACTCCAAACAGACAAAAGGGTCTGTTTTAGAAGAAATTCTAAATACTATGATGATAAAATACTCTCCACTGTCAAGTGCCAAATATTTTACTGTATAGTTTTTGAGAAAATGTAGGCCAAAATATGTTCATGCTGTTCATCATCACAGTACTGTAAGGGTCAAAAAGCTATATTTGGATGCATATTATAGCTAAAGCTTGATCGGTGATGGAGAAGTATCTCCAAATTGTGGTTCAGGGTGATGGTAAGAACCTCCACTGTGTAGGTCTCTTTGGCCTTTACAGTATTGTAATGTTGAATAGCATATGAGAATATTTTGGACTCCATTTTTTTAAACTGAAATGTGCATCCAAATGTTTGTTTGGGCTGCACAGTGAAGTTTACATGAGCTTAATGGTTGGCTGTTGCGTTCATACCACAATGGCTTCAGGTTATCGTTTGCTTCTGAAGTAAATTTAGCTTCAGTATGTAGTTAGTTAGAATTTTCATCAAATTAAAAACAATTAATACATGTTACTTACTTAAATTTGAGCCATTGAAAATATTAATATTAGCACTAGGTTTAATTTTAGTAATTGCTTGATTCATTTCTTCATGTGCAAAGTCCTTTATTACTGTTATTACTTGAAAAAAATCGGGACATAGTATTTAGATTTTCTTCAAAAATAGAAGAAATATTTGTCCTTTTGGAGCTTTCTACATACATAAATAAAAGTTTTTCTGTAGAGTTTCTGCAGACCTGCGGTTTTCTGGGAGTTTGTTCCACGTGTGAGGAGCATAATTACTGAACGCTGCCTCCATGTTTAGCTCTGACTCTGGGGATGCACAGTAGACCTGATCACCTGAGGGATCAGCTTGGTTTATAACAAATATCATTTTTACAAAATTGCAATACATACAAATGTGCACACCATGTAACTGGGTGTGGCACAGGTCTGTGCACAGACTGAGCAAGAATGCCTAGGACCACTGCCCTATGGAGCCTTCTCACATATGTCATAACCGAGGCTGTGAATCCTTGTGTAACAGGAATTTTCCATACACACTTCAAAAGCAGTCAATGAACCCACTTTTGTTTGAAAAATAGTATGAAGTAAATACTATGGAAAAATAAGTTCAATGAATCAAGTTTTAGATTCATCTGAAAAATACCCCTAAATTTGGAAAAATTTAAGTTGACTGAAAACTTCCCATATGTTTATTTATTTGTTTATTTTCTTCAAGATCTCAGTTTGTCAGAAAAGTAACAAAAATTAATTTCTCTTCTGTTTGAATAGAACAACATTGTAGTGCGAAATACTGTCTTCCTTCCCGCTGTCGCCGCGTGCTTGTTCAGACATTGGATCAAAGTCAAAATCTGATGCAATCTTCTGGTTTCCCTTAGCCAGACTATTTTTAAATGAATTGGCTCAATATGATGTCTGTGAAGCGCGCTGAGATGACATTGTCATAAAGTGGCGCTTTACAAATAAAGCTAAATTGAATTGAATTAAAATGAATGTTGAAATGTTTACACAAAATGCATTGCATAAAATTACACAGTATTATGCAACAGAAAACACCACAAACAGGGTAAAATTCCAGAGATGTCCATGTAACTTCTAAGTGACATGGACATCACATGGTCACATGAGTGGCTGTGGCCATGTGACTTTTAGGTATTTCATAAACTAACATGTTCACGTGTTCACTTTCATGCTTAGCAAATCCTTATATTATGCTAATTTAATCAATAAGCTCAGTCTTTCATATCTATATAGAAATATATTAGCTAATCAAGGACAACTAGTGTGTCTTGAGGACTCTGTTCAGGACTGTTAGGTTGAGTGCAACACTGTTTTGTTGGTTTCAGAGAGAATACGTCTGACAACAGGGAGTTTGTTGTGTAGAGGTATGACAGCAAAAAAAAATGACCATGTGTTTTAGAGACAAAGACACTATAACATTCATGATCACTTCATGCCATAAACATCCATTAGTAAACAGTGATAGCCCACATCCTGCAAGCATTGCCAACAGAGTGGCATATTAGTTTGGCACATTCTTGAAGGTTCAGCAGTGCCAGCATTTTGTTTGTCTAGTTGCCCAAAAATCAGTGTCAGAGTGAGCTTCTGCATGCACGTATCATTTTCTGGAGATTTAGTCAATTAGTGATTCAGGAGAACACACGAGGCTTTGGCATTATTGCTTCACTTTTACATATTTACTCATATAGCATAAGTAATATTTCCACTCTGCTCAATAGGTCAAATTTTCATTCTGTGCCTGCACACGATGGTCTATGTACCATGTGCTTGATAATATGTAAACAGAAAGCAAGGGCTCCTCCTCCTCTCAGACCAACGCACATGTTGCAGAGGAAATTTCACACTCTGTCCGGACCTCACACCCTTCTTGTTCAGGGAACAGGTAAAACCAGAGGCACTGGAGAGCCTGTCTGATAGGAACCCAGCCTTTAAGCTACATCCCTGGAGGGGATGGGCAACACCAAATGTCACGCTGGATGGTGAATGTGTCATATCTGATTGTACCTTTAACCTAAATTATATGGGGTGAAACATTTTTTTGGAGCAACATCATCACTTTACCGGAAGTGATGACTCAGTTAGATTCACAACACACTTGGTTTAATTTGTAACTTTTTTTTTTTAAAAGTTACCTTGAACCTTTTTCTTCATAATATATATTCACTAGTGGGGTTTTACTCCCAGCTTTCTGATCCCATCGTCTTCATCAGCACTGATGAGACAGTCCAATCACAAACAGGCTGAGTGAGGACATGAAGGTGGAGCTTGGCACTGAAACAGGGTGTGGTTCTGAAACCTGTAAGGTTTATAGTACTGACATGGGGGTTTAAATTCAGTTGAATGAGCCAAGTTAACACATCAGACCTTGTCACTTTCACTCTTCGGGTTCATGCCTGCGATCTTAAGACTTTTCAAAGTCTTACCTGCAACACTTAACTTCTGTTGTTGGTTTTTTTTCCTAACTTAAACTACTTCACCTCTGACAGCTGGAAGCTAACACTTACACATTAGCTTAGTTTCTGTACTTCACCTGATCACTGACACACCCAATCTGCTGGATCCTCTGGACTGATTGCTGCCAACCTGGGTGTGGAGCAGCTCCTTTTCTATTTTAACCGGGAGTCCTGAGATCCTTTTGTCAGGTGAGTTCCTAGCTCAATGTCATTATCAGTACTTTTCTCTTGCAGTAGTTTGTTTTAATTGGAAAGACGTGTATATTCTAAACCAGCCTGGTTATGTAGGTGTATTATGTTTTGTTTCTTTTGCTTGGTGCTGGAATTAACTTCGATCTGGATCTTGGTTCATACATTAGTGCCTCAGTGGTTCTTTGCCTCACCTGTTTTACTTGCTTTGTTGGTTAACAATGAGAGGTTAGAAATTTCACAATATACCTTTTTTTTTAAAACTTCCACTGTAAAACAAAACAAAACCTCATGGGTTTTTACTCACATTAAACTCGTATAAGAAGAAGCTCATTGAAAAGGTGGAAGCCATGCAGGGTTAATGAGAGGGATGTTTGATGAGCCTTGCAGCTGTCTCGTGTTTGTTTAGTCAGTGGAGAAGCAGGTGTACAGGTTGCCTGACAGCCTGACAAACTGTGTCAGCTTCACTCCACGTGCTCTTGTTAAAATCCCCCCCTATCTTTTCTTTTTTTCTTCAAGGCTAGCCACCAACATGTTGCTAGAGGCCATTTCAAGTGTTGTGAAATTCCACAGTTATCTACAATCCAGAACTGGTGAGTTTGTTCCTCCTTCTCTTTCTGATGGATTTAGATCTACCCATTGTTTTTATTTTGGGCTTCTTTGTTCTAAAAAATACTTTTTTATTTTATTGGTTATCTGGCAGGGGATTGTATTTATTTTAACAAATGTACCGGTATGTCCTTAACAGTCGGACATGAATTTATTACTATTGTTGTTATTATTGTTAATGTATACTCTTCTTGCTCTCTCAAACTGCCCTGAAAGTTGACCCACCCAAATGTTTGTGTGTGTGTGTAACCTTTTTAAACACAGTTTGAGACAGTCATTAGGGTGTGCTTGCATTTTCCAGATGCCAGAGTGAGAGACTATCCTCTGATGCAGAGCCCTGTCCAAATGACCACCATCCTGTTGGGCTACGTCGTCTTCTCGTCATATATTGGACCCCGCCTGATGGCAAATCGTAAACCATTTATCCTCAACAGAGTCATGGTCATCTACAACCTTTCCATGGTGTTACTGAATGCCTACATTGTTTATGAGGTATGCGATAACATGCAAGTAATTTGCTGATTCAAACTGAAGTGCTTGTGTGTTTTTATAATGTTTTAAGGGGGGAAAGAACATTAAAAAGGTAGCTGAATCGTGTCTATGAGTGCAAGATGACTCTGCTTACTTATACCCCATGGCTCCAGCTGGCCTTACATATGTTTAATAAATCAAAGTGACCATTGCTATGTTTCATGACAGTATCAATATCATTTTCTTTTTATCATTCTAACTTTTTTTTTTATTCCTTTAAAGCCTTGATTTAAGCTGGGAGATTCACTTATGAAATTTTAACTTTATTTTTTTACTACCTAGTTCATGATGTCTGGATGGGCTACCACCTACACATGGCGATGTGACCTCATTGATCCCACCATTAGTCCACAGGCTCTCAGGGTGAGCTAGTGACTTATCACGGAAGCACACATTATGTCAGGAATAGTTTCACAAATGGAAAAATGAACTTTATTGTCCTTTTTTTTGTGTTTCAACCCTTCTAATTCCTGCAGATGATTCGAGTGGCTTGGTTGTTTTATTTCTCAAAATTCATTGAACTTCTTGACACGGTAAGTACATTTTCTCAGTTTAAATTTGACCTCCTAATAATGTGATTAAATCATTAATAGAGACAAATCTGATGCTTATTGTAACATAACCAATCTTTTTTTGTTAAAGGTATTCTTTGTTCTGAGAAAGAAGCAAAGTCAGATCACGTTTCTCCATGTCTTCCATCACTCCTTCATGCCCTGGACATGGTGGTGGGGCGTCACCCTGACACCTGGTTAGTTTTTTTTCCCAGCAAACCTATATGCAAATGTATACACAGATTATATTGTATCCACAAATGTTGAAGCAATTAAACAACGGTGGAGATTTCTAACTAAATTTTAATTTCCTTCTCAAGCTGGTGGAATGGGCTCCTTCCATGCTATGGTGAATGCAGCAGTGCATGTTATCATGTACTCCTACTACGGGCTCTCTGCTGCAGGACCTCGTTTCCAGAAGTATCTGTGGTGGAAGAAGTACATGACTGCCATCCAGCTTGTATGTTTTTGTTCCGTATTTTTGCAACCATTTATCTAGACTGAACACTATTGACTGTTTTTGGGTTAATGTGGATGTTTTTTCTGCTTTCCCTCTTCCTCCTCAGATCCAGTTTATTTTGGTCTCCATTCACATCAGTCAGTACTACTTCATGGACAAGTGTGACTATCAGGTCCCCATATGGATCCACATGATCTGGATGTATGGCGTCTTCTTCTTCCTCCTCTTTTCCAACTTCTGGGTGCAGGCGTACATAAAGGGCAACCGGCTTCCCAACACAAATCACAAGTCTGCACAGAATGGCTCAACGAGCGAGCATGTCACTGCACTAGCAAATGGTAAACACTATGGGAATGGATATACTCACTATACAAATGGAAAAATCATCATGGGCAAAGTGAAGAAGGTCTAAGTTTATGGCTCTGGAAATGAGGCATAGACAGTAATATTTCTACATTGAATGTGCCACTCGTTTGTTCATGTTGAGTAGAATGAGTGGCAGAGTTCAATATGCTACTTCTAAAGAATTTGGATGGAAGTGTAGTCTAATATTCACACTAGGGGAATATGAATGGCACTCTTTTGCCAGTGATCTCCGTTTGCAACACTTCGTATAATGTTGCAACAACTGTTAACTGTGATGAACACTATATGAACTGGTGCTCATTGTCACTGATAGTATTTAACTCGGGTTTAACCTGCAGCACTAATTGGCTTTCAGAGCCTTGGTTGCTTGGGTGTATTGCACTGTTATCATAAAGACTAGTACATGTAAATATCTATAAAGTTAATGTCACCAATTCAAAATGAAGTCTTCATTGTAATTTTTTTTAATTTATCTTTAATAAAACATTTAAAAAGGTCTGTCATTTGGAAATTAGCATGCCCAGTGTGAGCAGCACACCCTCATTTTCTGAGAATTGTGGAAATGTTATACTGTATATTACAGTAATGCATCCATTAACACTGTAAAGTCTCATCTCAGATTTGTGACACTGTTCTCATGAAGCAATAAAGTTTTAAAGTCTTTATTCCTGTTCACATGGCTGTAGTCAAGCATTTAAAGAAATGGTCAAACTTTGATTTCTGAATGTAGTAACATGAGCTTTAAGTCACAAAAGCAGCCAATCACATTTGGGTCTTTATAACCCTACAACCTCTTCAAAGAGATCCATGAGTTCATATAATTTCCTATTCTGTTCATAAGAAAAAAATCTCCATTAGTAATACCAATTATAAAAAGGAAAACAATACATTTATAATCCAGTCTAATGAAACAATACACTTGACAATATTGCCAGCTACAGGCCATTTTATGTCCAAGCAATGACTGATTTAAAAAAATAAAATAGACATTTTTCCTAAAAGTCCCTTGCACCACCAACAACAGGAGAAATAACTGGGTGGCAACCTTTATTATAGATTATATTTGCACACTGAAGCGTAAAACAAGAATGCATCTCAAAGAAATGTTAAAGCAAGTTATCTGATTGACTGATGAATAACACCGCTGGTTGATTTGACCAGCCTCTCTTTAGCCTTCTTCTTAACAGGATCCATTTCAAAGCTCTTCCACAGACGAATGGTTTCATCACCAGCCACAGTCGCAATAGTAGAGTTGTCTGGACTCAGGATCACATTGAGAACTCTCTCCTCATGTCCTACGAATTAAAAAAAAAAAAAAAGTTCCCTTTAAGGTGAATCAACATCTAGTAAAAATGTGTCAGTCTAGTTAAAAACACTCAACACAAGTTATTTCCTGCAATTTCAATAAGCCAGTAACCTTTGTGCTCGATTTACAAATTAATAGGAACCACTCAAATCCTTACAAAAAAAAAAAAAAAAATCCCCACTTCATTTAGTCTTTATAGAATAGAAAAGCGGTCTCTTCTACAATACTGTGGTTAATAATATACATGGTGATGCCAGACATGAACAGTGCAAAGAAAGCCTTGAAAGGAAATCCACTCAAAGACGATCATTTACCATTGAGCTCTGCAACTTTGGTCAGAGAAGGGTATTTCCAGATGGCGACATTGTTGTGCGCATATCCATGGGCAGAGACCAGCTCCTTATAGTTTGGTGCAAATACCAATGATGAGATCTGAAGCAGCAAGGGAATAATTAAGGTCACGTGTTATGAAAAAACACCCATCACCCTGATTTAAGATTCATGAAGCAGCTTGGTGATGTATATAGTTACCTGGGACTGAGTATCAAGTGAAGTGATGCAGGCACCACTGTCAACATTCCAGATGCGGATGTGGCGATCACTTGTGCCACCTCCCGATGCAAGAATATTTGACTGCCATGGACACCAAGCTAGAGCCTTCAGCAACAGGAATAAAACAACTTAATTTCTGAACCTTGCTCAGTGGTAGACGTTTTGACAAGCTATATAATCTCACCTTAACCGCCCCCTGATGCTCACTCCAGCAGCGGACCGGCTGGCTTTCACTGCCGACACTACCTCCATGTACCCGAGGCCATAAACACAACATGTTGTCATTCCCTCCACTAGCCAGGTATCTACCATTAGGGGACCACTTCAGGCCGCACACTTCTTGTGAGTGAGCAGTGAGTGTGCCGATGTGATGATCGGCCACCCTCACATCATGGTGATGAATGTGTCCTGATCTGGAGCCACTGTAGGATGAAGAGGACAGCTTAAGATGCCGTTTTTATGGTTCATTCCACTTTTGCATTTCAGATGAACTGTACCTGGAAAGAATATGGTCATTCCAACTCAGACTTCCAACTCTAGCCGTGTGGCCAGCCATGTTGCGCAAGCACTTCTGATTTTCAACATCCCACAACTAAAGAAAACAAAGACAAGAATCACCACACAATGAAATATACAATTTTAGTGCTCAGTTTTCTCATGAATTACACTGCTGCACTCACCTGAACTTTGCAATCACTGGTACCAACAGCCAGATAGTTTCCATCTTTTGTCCAGGACAGTGAGCAGATATAGTCCTCCTCACGTTCCATCTTCATGAGAAGGACAACGTCTCCTTGAGTGGCATCCCAAAGGTAAACGCTGTTGTGAAGTGCCACAGCAAGGACGTTCTGACTGCCCCAGTCAAGTAGATTTAAATCTGTGGAAGATCATAGTTTAATATCATTAAGTATATATTTATCTAAAAACTATAAATTATTTCAGTTGATGTGATCAAACAGCTTTAAAAAAAATTATGTCAAAGTGACATGGCAAGCTTACAAAAATCATTTCGAAGATCAGGTGCATCCAAGATCCTGTCAGGTGTGGAAGAAATATATCTGGTCTTTTGCAGAGAGGCAGGGGTTGTACCCTGACTGTAGAGGACTTTTAAGTTATTTTGATAGCCTGAAAAAGTGGATGAGACAGAGGCATAAACTGGAAGATTATGACAAAAGAACCCTTTCTGTTTTTATGAGTACACATTACCTTCTGGAGCATTCAGTGGCTTCCCTCCAAGGTGGAGAATCTTTGCATCTTCGATGTTATATCCATTTAGTGATACTGACCAAGCCTTTTGGCTTTCCTTAAAATAGACATGCATAAATTATGAGTATGCTTAAATTCACATGTTTGTGTTTGTGAGAAAATGTACCAGATAACTTACTGATTGGCCTGGTGTGTTTAAGTCAACTGGTTTGTTCTCCTTTGTAAGCAGGAAATTAGCCACATCCATTTGTTTGCTGTTTCTAATAGGAATAAAGCGATCACCACCCATCTTCGAGGGAGTCTTTTTATTTTTGCCTAGGATACAAGTAAGTGGTTATGATTTGCAGGAAATCTAGAGCTTCGTTTAGTGCATATTACAGGCGCACATTACCTGGCGTTTTACTCGGAGTTTTTGATGAACTCAGCGAAACGTTAGCAGACTTTCCAGGCGACAAACCACTCAGGGCGGATGTGTTGGATGAGCTAGCCTTTCTTTGCCACCTCGCCATAGGAGCGTTTGTGATAGGCATATCAAGCTTTAAAAGGCTGTGAATGTCGTTCTCAAAACCAAACTGTGCCATCTTGTCCACGTTTCAACAGTACTGTGTATTAGGAAGAATATATTTTCATTTGACACACATAAGAGATCAGATTTTCTGTTAAATGCGTTTTACGTTTGATAGCATAGCCCCCTTATGCTAATATTTACAAGTGATAATAATGGCTGCAATTGAGCTTGAGGAAAACAAAATGCAACTAAAATAATGTTTGACCATTTGGAAAATTCTTTGGGCAAGTTTACATAGCTGCTTTAAAATGTTTTTAAAGACAGTAGATGAGTCGAATTAAAACGAAGTAACTAAAGCATTAGCATTTGCAAAATAAAATAAAGTTAGCAAAAAAGCTATAACTGCTGGGTGAAATACCAAGCAGGAAATAAATGATTAAATATCATTAATTTAACAAAGGCTCCAGTCTCAAATCAACTTATGCTTACCGCTTGGAGACAACGTGGAAACAAGGCGGAATGATTCGCGTCTGTCTGGTCTTACGATAGAAATTTTGAATTTTGGGTAACGTGACGCAACACGGTTTAAATGCCTAACAGCGCGTCTACTATTGGTTCGCTCAAGAAGCAGCCGTTAACGTCCGCCTTGTTATGCGTAGACATGTTGTTATGGTAACGCCTACAAATGCCTGAACGTCACTTCCTGAAACAGTACGTGCAAAAAAGACCAAACTCTACTAATATCTACCGCCATCTATGGGTTGTGTATAAATGCACAAATAATAAAATAAAATAAAATAAAATTTCTGCACAAAACCAACATTTGTCATAGACAAAACTTAAAACATAGACTAAAACTTAAAAAAAAACACAACCGTCTGTGTCCACTTGTAGTAATAATTTAACACTCTAGTTTTCATCATTTACATAACACTGTTAACCATTCTCTGTAGTAAAGTGTTACCTGTGACTGAATGCTCACCTAAAACTGGGTTACTTAAATTATTAACTTAAAAGTTAAAGTTTAAATAATGTTTTTACATAATCCACAATTTGTAAAAGAATGACTAAATTTAAAGAGATAGTTCATAATTGACTTCACAATTTAGATTCAGTTCACTCCATGGAATTTAAAACATTAAAACGATATGCAAAGGTGTTTCCAGAAAAAACTAATAAATATTTAGTACGTTGTCAGTCACTTTAATGTTATATTTCAAACACTGATACAAGCTCTTCTCACAGCTTACAGAAAAAGTACAATCTAATCCATATAACAGAATTTGATCTATTTTATCCAAATTGTTGTGAGACATGTGACAGCTGAAGTGGAGGACAAAGAGGCAGTAGATTATGTTGGAATAATTTTTTTAATTAAACATTTATATTCGTAGAACAAAAAGAGATTTATACATTTCATACAGCAGGACAGTCAACAAAACATTTGTATTAAATTAAGTAAACGTTTCAATCAGAGCAACTAAACAGTAAAGACAGTTTTGAGGCATTAAGAAAATGTGTGCAAAAAGCAGCATGTACATGTAGTCTTGTTTTATTTGCCATCACAAGCTTTACATTCTATACTTTAATGTCTGCTTATTTTTCTTGGTGTTTGCATGTAACTAGGCCTGCATGTAAGCACAACATGCATTGTTCTGGGAAAAAATTGTCAAAGATGAAGATTTATTACTGATGAACTCATATTTATGTGAGATGTTTTCGCTTGTAGTGATAGATGAGGTGCAATCTTTTCTCTATGTTTATGATAATGGAAATGATTAACTTTTTAGAGCTGTTGCATTTGACTCAGCTTTGTCACCTATACACTCAAAGGCAGGAAAGTGTTTTGGGATCACCTGTCTATCCCATCTAAAAGTTGTGTATATCCACTGTGTCTATATATATATTTTTTAATTTTATTTTTATGACACAGTCTTTACAAAATAATTTGTTTTTGTGTGCACATAGCTTTAATTACACTTGCCAGACACAATGAGCATGGGGTTGTCAGCTGCAGGTGAATCATAAAGTACGGTAACCATTTTGGTTTTTATCAGCAGTTATATCTGTCATATCCCTGGGATAATGGATAATTGAGCCAAGGACACCTACAAGAAAAAAAAGTCATGTTATCATATACATCACAGAATAACTATATATAAATATATATATGTAATGAGGCTGCAAACATATCACACAATGGGAGAGGATTATTCGTTTCAAATGATTCTTCCTATCTTTTTTATATGTTGACTTAGGATCTGCAGTGTAAAGTGAGGTCACACTGAACATTCAGTGTCACAGGATGAGGCTGTACTGATAAAATCACATCACTAGCCCACAATCATCTAAAAACATATTAATTTGTGGTTTAGAGTTCTTTTAATATTTTACTTCTTAATCAGTTTTCTGAGTATGTCAGCTGAGGGATGTACAGACACAAACAGGACAGAAGAGTTGTTGTTTGTCTTACCTCCAGCAAAATTTAAACCTAAACAAAGTAGAAAAAGAGAAAACTCATGACTATGCTTTACACTTCCATGAAGTATAAAACATCACGTGATGGGGCGGGTTTAAAAAAAAAGTTATGCTGAATTTTGTGAACAAAAAGTGCGATTAAACTATAAAGCAGAGGTCAGATGAACATTTCCTGCTGTTAGCTCACAATGCATCACATATTACTGGTTTAAATCCTGCAGAAAATGAAGAAATAAATATATAACAAATCTATTTCATTAGGGCGGGTTTTGAACAGTCTTCAAAAATTATACAACTTAAATTACAATCCAAACATGTATTGTCCAACTATAATAAAGACAACACTTATTTACTTACCCATTTTTTGGAATAGAACCATACTGACAACAATTAGTGAAGCAAATGCCACCACACCCAAGATTGGAATCAGAACCTTTGTGAATGGAGCTCTTGTAACTACAGAAAAAGAAACACAAACATTTCAAGTCCTGTGAGGTTAACTGTAAACAAAACAAGTCCCTTTGAGATCCAATAATGCTAGTAGAGTTACAGTATTGACATCGCAAACCTTGTTTAACATATAACTCATTCAATTGAAAAAAAGAGAGAATAATTTACCCCAACTATCTTCAGCAAGCTTGAGTTCTCTCACAAGCCGGTAGCATCCTTCCTGCAGATGGATTCTCTCAGTCTTTGTGTGTTGTACTTCCTGGTCCCAAAGAGCTTTGAGGGTCAGTGCATGTGGTACATGTACTGTCCATGTGTCCTGATGGTCCAGACTCAGATACTCCTCATTGTCATAAAACACACGGTCAGCCCAATGCAGCTGACCCCCCTCCAGTATGCATTCCTGAGAGCGAAGAATGGTGTGCCCTCCTATATTAATAAAATAAAATGATCAAAGCAGATCCAAACTTTACACACATAGATAGTACAAGATTACAGACTTACTCAGAGCTGGAATCTGGTCAATGTCTATACTAGGTGGAAGAATTGTGTCAGTTGACATAAATTTGATCATCCCTTTCACCTCCTGTCCAGAGCTCGTCAGTGGGACCCCATTTAAAAGAACATTTTCAGAGACATGCTGAGCACCGATCACGCGCATTTTCTGAATCTGAATGATGATCACATCTAGAAAGAAGACAGGAAACAAAGATAAACCCTAAAGCAAAACAACAATACAGTATTGTCATCTACTTTTGCTTTCATTTTTATGGTAAAGTCCCAAAAATAAAAGCTGGCGTATAGCAAAAGCTTGCAAATGATCCCGATGCAGGTTGAATTAAACAAATACCAGTAAACCAACACAGTTTTACTATTAAAGGTGATTTATCCCGACACAGACTCAATATATTTTTTTTTCCAGAAAGTTTTCTTTACATTTTGGCAAATGGCGTCATTGTTGCTATTTATACAGGATCTTTTGCATGTAGGCAACATTTACATACCAGTAGAGTTTCAAACATTTCCCAGCTGTAAGATAATAAAAGTTAAAATAACACTTTGATCATCAACGAGTTAATGTCAACATAACTAGTGAATAGTAGCTATAATCCTGCATATTTCAAGTTGCAAAGTTATCAGTTTATTTCGTTTTACAGAATAAAGTTGGGAGGCAACGTAGATAAACTACACATCTTTATCTGTTTGTAAAAGAAATGCAAAACACAGACGAGTCTTACCTACAGGGTGAGACGCAGAAAGCAAGAAATGCGCAAAAATCTGCACAAATATACCGTAGAAATACCTAAGATGCATTTCGACCCTCCCTTTTCTTCTTTACCTTAATTTAATTTTCTCGGTTTTAAGAAATGCTCCTGTGTTAAAAGTTGGAATAATTTTACGCCATTTAAACTGTGATCAAATGAAAAGTCCTGCATATAATAGCCTGAATCTTTACGAGACGATACTAGACTGCGACACAAAAACACTTTCGCTTCTTTTAAATCATCACTCATGTGACGTGCTGCATTGTCATCGCTCGCGTATATAAGGTAGACCTATTAACCCTTTAGTGGGTTTATTAACAGGTTTGTGTACTTTACTGAACATGTATAACTACAAAATGAAACCAGAAACATACTGAGTTCACCAAGATTAGCTGCAAGATCTTTACTGAGATCTGTCTTCATCCAAATGATGTGAAAAAAAAAACTGTTATCCTGATCATGTTCTTAGTTTTCCCATCTTCTAATATTAGACTAACACCGTCTGATTAAAACTTAAATATGTAAGTTTCCAAGTATTTCAATGAGTGACACATTATGAATGGAAATAGCACACTGCTGCAGGACTACATGTTACAAGGAACAACAGAAAGGGGGTCAACATAAAGCAGCCACATCACAGAGGGGCCAGAGTAACTGAGCAAGTTATTTGTGTGGAACTGCAGTTCAGCAGATTTGGTCGAACAGGTTCACAAACTCATGGTGACATCACTCATCCAGTTCATTCTTACAGGCTATTTAAGATTTCTATTGAACCTAACATGCAGGCAAAAACACACTTGCATCTGTGCAAGTCATGCCTGTTTGAGGAGATGATGATTTCATGTTTATTCTTCAATGTGACGTTGGTGTAGTCATTTATTTGTACTTCTCTTTTCTCTCTCAGCAGCAGTAATGTATGAATAATAACAGTGTCTTTATTACTTGACTGTTTAACTTTTGCATCTGCTACTTTCGCAAAGAAAGCATAGAAATGTGTTAGCCAATGTTTCTGTAATCTGGTGCTTTACTGCAGGATATTCATGCTATTTTAATGTCTTTGTTTTTGCAACACAAAACGTCTTGTTAGTAATAAAAACTACACAAGTGTAAGCAGTGACCAGTGTTTGATTAATCCAGTTTAATACAGACTACAGTTTACTTACTGGTTTTAACAATTAAAAAAAAATCCCAGGGTGAAATCTGGACTCACTTCAGCCACTGACAGCAGGTATTTCTGGCTTGGGGTTATGCTGCTTGTTGAGTCAACAAGAGGACCAGCCACACCTTTTCTCCAGATTTACACAAATGCCTTAGTAACACGTTCTGATGAAGATCTGTCAATGTGATTAGTTTTTTCAAATTTCATTCATATTTTGAAAAGAATGGGTCAGACATGAAATACCGTACCAAGTAATGCATCTTAATAATAGAGATTTTATATATGTTTTGCCTCCCGTGTGAATGGCAGGTCAGGTATCAACTGTCAATATGTCTTTTACTTTAGGCATTTTATCCACTTCTAGATTTACTGGAAGGCAACGGGTGTCCATATTTGTTCAAACCTGTGTAACAGGCCAGGGGATGAAGGGCCTTGCTCTGGGGAACCACAGTGGTTCTTTTTGTTCCAAGCAGGGAATTAAAAATTACAGTGCTTCTTCCATGTTTAATATCTGATTCTCTGTAAAAGGGGGAAAAAGTTTTATTGTGAGAAATATAACATAGAAACATGCTGATATTTAAAGTTTGACCTAATTTCTGCAACAACATTCATGTTAAATGCTGGGAAATTTGGTGCAGCAGACATACAAATCCATCACCGAGCAAGTGACAACAAGTTCATTGTTGCAGACCATGTAAGATTACTATAGCTAGCCTAGCATGCTGGAATTAGGAAAGAAGACGTTTTGAAACCCTGACAGCCAGTGTTTGAAAAGTGAAATCCTGAAAAAAAGTTTTTGCAAGTCTGACAATACGTTGTAAACATTGAAAAGTATTTTTGATGTCTGGAAAAATGTTGAATCTCTGCAAGCTTAATTTTGTACTAGAATCTTTAGTAATTGTGACATGCATGTTTCAGAGTTTCAGCTTCATGTTTCCTGTTTTCAGGTACAAGTAGACATTTTTAGAGCTTTAAAAACTTTTAAACTTGAGTTTTGAAATGTTAAAATGTTCTGCAAACATCATTTAGTTTGTGAGCTCTGGGTGCAACACTGGTTTTAGTTTTTGCAGCATTTTAAAACAAATTCATCCCCATGTTTAGAGTTTATTATATATATATATCTATATATATATATACATACACACACATCCATATACATATATACATGAAGATCCTCTTGACAAAGCAAATTAACTCAGCATGACACAGCAGCCAGACCATCATTCTGTCTGCTTTAATGCTGGACAGGACAAGTTTAAAAAATAACAAGGACACCTGCCTCTTAGTCAATCATTTCTTTGGTAAAGTTTTGACAGCGTTACTGTCAAATGGTACTGCATAAACCTACATCAGATATTAAACAGGAGCATGTTATATTTGCTGCTGAAACAAAAAAAGAAGCTCTGTTCTAGTAAAAAACATTTTCTCTTGTTGCATCTTTCCCATAAACATTTTTTTTAAGTTTTCTCTTAAAGGGATGACTTAAGTCTGCGGGCAGGTCAGACCAGTACCTTTTTCAGTAGTCATACCTTTGTGATGTGCAATGAGGTTTGCATTGTTTGTAAATGTCATTTTTGCCATAAAAATTCATCTTGATAGCTGCTATCTTAATTTAAAATCGTAATGTACTTCGTGGCATTGATGATGACATCACAGTGTCATTCACATTTGCCAGTAGGACTGATGCAGTCCCATGCCACCGCAGACCATTATTTTGTATTTTTAACTTTTGTTTAGGGCACTCAACATCCATTTGTTGACGAACTGGAGATCCTCTGCTTATCTTTGTTCCTCAAAGCCTCAAATTAGATACCACTTCAGTATCAAATAATGAATAAAATCTCCTTTCACTATCACCTGTTTAAAGCAGTAGGATTATTCATATATTAGTTCAGTTTACATTCAGATTCTGGGAAAGTATAAAGGCTATTACAGAACAGATTTTGAAACCCTGCTGATTGTTTATAAGTCCCAAAACAGTTTGGCCCAGAATACATCTGTGATATGTTCAGAGAATATAAACCAAGCAGAGCTAAAAGAATCAGGTCAGTTAGTGCAGACCAGAGTCCAGACTAAACACGGAGAAGCAGCGTTTAGCTGTTATGCTGCAAACAAGTGGAACAAACTACAATGAGAGATTAAACTTTCACCAACTATAGACAATTCTAAATCCAGGTTAAAACATTTATTTATTCATGTGCCTATGAATGAATCTGCACGGTAACTTTATCTGATCTGCTTTTAATGACTTTTATTTAATTTGTGATTTTATTGGGATTTTTGCTGTTTCACAACATCTGTAATGCTTTTGCTGTTTTTATGTAAATCACTTTAAATTGTCTTCTACATGAAAGGTACATAAACTTGCCTTGCCTATAAATGTTATCATGAGGATATTATATCATGCAACACTGCAATCTGAGGGGTTTTGATGGAGAACATGTGTGCTTAGCTAATATTCCAAATAGTTTAATTTTTATATTTGAGCACATATGAAATAAATACAGATTAAAGTAATGATAACCAAAGTAACATTACAAACCCGAGCAAGTCTGATCAAATGGAATATTTTTGTAGATAAACTGTTTTTGCTCCTATCAAAGCACAAATAGCTCACTTGAACCCACACTAATGTAATGACAAGGAATCTCAAAAGATAACAAGGATAGTTTCTTATCCACAGATATGTTTCTGAGGGGATACAATGCCTGCTCTGTTTGCTGATAACTCCAAGTCACAGTGTGTTTAGCACATACTGTAAGCTATATTTTGAATGTCCACAAGTGATGTTTTTCAGTGGTAAACATAGATATAACCCTTGCAATAATTAAAACATGAAAATGTGTCTTCATTCCCATAAACAAGTGGAGGAACACAAAAACATTACATCAGTTGATTTTGTGATCCAGGAAGCTGTAGCAAAGGAAAAAATAACTCTTCCTGTTCCGCCCCGGGCAGATACCAGCAAACATGAAGAAGGCAAAATAGGAAAAGAACAAGATGTGATAGCTGAGCATTAAACGTGACCTCCAAATAAAACAATGTGACTTATGAAACACCAGATTTAGTTTATCATGTTTAGAAGTCCACTCCATCAAGTTAAACTGTTTATGTAAGTCAGATGGTTCAGATAAATGTGAAATGATCAAGTTTAGACAACAAAAATGTTTAATGTGTCTAAACGGGAAAATTTTTAGCAGAACACGTGACTTCTCAAAGTTCAGGCCTTTTACAAATATATTCGTTTATTCATGTGAAGATAGTGAGTGTGGAATGATTTGACAATTAAAGAGGTTGTTTGCCCTCACTAAAAACTATAGTAAACCATACCAATATGAGTACATATTCAGTAAAAGTAATGCTAAATACCACTTTGGCTTCACTATACTTCAAAACTAACTGACTGGAGAGGTTTCAAATAGAATAGAAACGAGGTAATTTAAAGTGTTTGCAATTTGTGTAAGTACAAAAAACTAATATAGCTAGGAAATGGGCATTAGGAATGGTTATTACTTTAGATTATGTGACTATTTGTTCACATCTTCCTTGTTTCTGACTGGGTGGCTGCAGCGCCCCCTAGTGTTTAATGGCAGTACATACATATCCCTAACTGATTGGCCGAGCGGTTGTCAGGGTGTTTATAGGAAACATGGCTTCTCTGGCTACTGGAGAGCTGCAAGAAATGGAAGGTGAGTAAAAAAATATCAAAACAAAACCGCCATGACAATATTCTGTGACTCCAAGAAACCAGCAACTATTTAAATTAAATAAGATATGTTCACATGAACAGCTATGATAAGTGTTTCTTATTTTTGCAAGATCAGCTCTTCATCCTTGGTTTAGCTAACAGGCTAACAACAAGACGTTAGCCGTCGTTATTGGTTTAACATCTAGTAACACAGTGCTTTTTTTTAGATTGCATTTATAACAAACGTGGCAGTAGTGTTGTGAAAAACAAATAATTTTCTTGGTTAATTTGGGTTGGTTGTGCATTCAGCTTGTTGTATTGCTTACTCTTACATGTGGCCTAGTCGGCTATACAGCTAGCAAGGTGTGTAATGTGTGTAATGTAAAGTAAATAACATTAGCTTACAAAATTACAGGGCTGAAAATGTAAGTTGGATTCTGTCCCAAGAAATTCATTAATAGTGGGTAATTTAGTGGCATTTTCAACGTTTCTTAAATGTTCGCGTGCACATATACCATTACGATTTGTTTATTATAACCCGTTGTCAGCATGACTGAGGCTAAATGTCCCTCAAGGTTTTCCTACTCCTCAGTGAACGAGGTGCAGGTGGGTCTGGAGACATTGTCCATACATCTCATATAAATAAAAAGTATCACCATTAACAAATCAGTAGCTCAGCATCTATCCAGTGGAATAAAATCTTTCTTTTCTGATTAGTGGATCGAAGGGGCGAGTCTGAGGAGTCTGGTGACGATGAGACCAGAAGAAAGAGTATCAATGGTGATGTGGACCCAAACCAGCCTACTGCCACAAGTAAGTCATCAGAAGCTCTGATACATACACATAGAGATGCATAGATGGTACAAAAAGGGGGAGTGTACAGATTATGTGTCCCAAAAACAGCTGGTCATGCTATATGATGGAACTTTACTACTGTTAGTTTTCTTTATTTATTATATAAAGTTTTCCCTGTCAGCATAATAGTTTAGTAAGTATTGCTTTTATGCACGTCTAGTTTTCCCCGTTTATTCCTTCTGTTGCTGTAGGTAAGGAGGAGTCACCCGTCGACATGGACACCATAACCTTGGACCCAGAAGAAGAGGTGAAAAAATGTTTTCATGAAAATTATTGTCGCCTGTAATCTGTCATTTTTGTGTCCGATTGTAAATGACCTCTTTAAAACGGGTTTTGTTTAATCTTTGTTACTGTGTGTAAATGTATATGCTGGATTGTGTATTATAAAAACAGAATGACTCGTGCAGTTTCTCATCATTCAAGTTATTCATGATTTTCTAGGATGTCGATCTTGTTCATTGCCGTATTGGAAAAATTGAAGGCCTGGAGGTGCTACAAAAGGCTAAAGTAAGTAACCCGTTCCTCACACAGCACATGATTTTCTTTTGTTTTTTATGACAGTAAGTAGGGGCAGCATTTTATAACTATTGAATAATAAAAGTTCTGTCCATGTGAGGAAGGGTCCATTAGCTGTGTTTAATGCTAAAATGTAGGTGCAGGTTTTGATCAGTTTTGCCTTCTGTTAATCTTTCCAGACGCTCTCCTTGCGACAGAACTTAATCAAAAAGATAGAAAACCTCGACAGTTTGAGCTCACTGCAAGAGTTAGATCTCTACGACAATCAGATCCGTAAGCTGGAGAACCTGCAAAACCTCACAGAGTTGGAGTAAGTTATGAAAAATCCTTTTTTGTTGTTGTTTTACATTACAAAGGATCTGCATGTTTACACTAGAACCTGATCTGATGTGTTGAATCCACAGGCAACTTGATGTGTCCTTCAACATTTTGAGGAAGGTGGAGAATTTGGACCAGCTGACTCGGCTTAAGAAACTTTTTCTGCTTCATAACAAAATCGCCAACATTTCCAACCTGGACAGCCTCCAAGGTCTGGAGATGCTGGAGCTTGGTTCTAACCGCATCCGGGTAAGGAAGAAAACCTTTATGGAAATATGGGACATGTTACACATCCATTATCACATGTGTGAAATAGTCCGTTCAGCTTATTGTATGTCTGTTTCTTGTATTTGCAGGTCATTGAGAACCTGGATGCGCTTTCATCTTTGCAGAGCTTGTATCTTGGCACCAATAAAATAACAAAGCTTCAAAATATGGACAGTTTACATAACCTGACTGTTTTGAGCATTCAGGTATTTTCACATAAAGTTATGTCTAAGTATTTGTGCATATTAGGTCAATGAATGATCATTTTGAGTTTATTTCTTTTGCAGAGTAACCGGATTACTAAAATTGAGGGGCTGCAGAACCTTGTCAACCTGAAAGAGCTCTATCTGAGCCACAATGGTGTCGAGGTCATCGAGGGCCTGGAAAACAACGTGAGTTATGGAAACTTGTGAAAAGGGTGGACACTAAGCTGTTTACCTGTGCAGACATGTAACAATCAAGTTTGTTTTGGACACTTTTTTTTTTCCTTTCAAAGAAAAAACTCACCACATTGGACATTGCTGCTAATCGGGTAAAAAGAATTGAAAATATCAGCCATCTGACAGAACTGCAAGAGTTCTGGGTATGTATCATTTCTGTTCATCAACAACCTTGTAATTTGGGATCATTCTGTTCATCTCTCTCAAACTTGGCTACAATATTTGATGCTTTCTGTGTGTGTGTGTGTCCACAGACATATTTTAGAAAGTTTGCTGTATTTGTTGCTACATTAGTAAAATTCAACTAAATACAATGTTTGGGAAGATAACCCCAGTTTACTCTGGATCTTTTTAATGTACCTTTTCGTATTTCTATTTAAGTCTGATTTTCCCTCTACATCAGTGTTTCTCAAACTTTTTCAGTCCAAGGACCATTTAACCTTTACAACATGAACTCACGGACCACCTGACTCTAAACATCCCAGGAACAATATGCTAATATAAACCATTCACAAGTCTACAACACAAAATGCAGCTTTTACAATATTTTTATTGTAAAATATCTGTTATTTTATCTTTTCTTCTTTTAAGTGACCCTGTCTGAAGCCACTGCTCCATAGTTATTTGGATATAAGACGGTTTGGTGTCGCAAAACTGAGTGTGACAACGTTTTCAGTTAATTCTTATAGATACAGATTGTCATGTTATTCACCTTGCGGACCACCAGGGGGCGCTCACGGACCATTAGTGGTCCGGGGACCACAGTTTGCCCTCAACCATTGTAATGCTTATACACCCACCCAGTATGATTTGACCACCATATGAATAGTGTTAAATCATTTCACTGTACATTGACTTTTCTCAGAAAATAAGTCTCACAATACAGATTTTCTTTGTGTGTAATTTCTTTTCACCACTTTAAATAAAGTTGCATAGCTATGTAGAGACCCTACAGTAAAACTCTTTTCACCAGTTATCCAGTTTTTTAATTTTCCAGTAACTGAGTTTAAACAAGTATAGATTATGTATTTATCAGTTAAGGAGCAAGCAGTGATTTTTTTTTTTCTTTCATGAAGGACAAGAGAGATGACCATTCTTTCTTGATTTCTTTTCAGATGAACGATAATCAGATCGACAATTGGTCAGATCTCGACGAGCTGAAGAACGCCAAGACTCTGGAGACTGTCTATCTCGAAAGAAACCCACTACAGAAAGATCCACAGTACCGGAGAAAGATCATGCTGGCTTTGCCCAGCGTTCGCCAGATAGATGCTACGTTTATCCGCTTTTAATCTGCAATGTACGATCCAGCTGCCAACCTCAGTGTTTTCCCTTTCACCTCCCTGCCATGCCCACAGAATCACCTTCTGAAACATATTGACCTCACTAGCTCATTTAGCCTCTCCATGCACATCATGCATTCCAACACAAAACTTACCCATGACTCACTCAACATACATGTATGCATGTATGCACTCCTTTTGAACCTTAATCTGTGATGTTGTTTGGAAGCTTCTTTATTTATAAGGTGGAGCTGTGAAAAAGGATAAACTCCCCCACACTCATTTCCTTTCTCTGCACTTTTTTTTTTATTGTCTTTGGTTTGCTTTGCATGTGGGATGCAGCTTGGATCCCCGTATCATGCAGGCAGAAGTCATCAATTTTATTGCTCACACAACTCAAGTTGCACTGTT
>JBAMHV010000008.1:12491226-12515637 GCA_037177535.1 Pseudomugil gertrudae
TATGGGGAACGGATGACATTACTACTCTGGGGATTTTGTGGTTTTATTTATCTTGTTTGGACAGAATGTTGCTGTTTACATAAGCTAAAAAAGACCAATTCAACATTAGATATGAACCCAGTTAAAACTAAATATTTGATACATTTTTTAAAAAAAAATCTATGAACACATTCATTTTTTAATTGGCTTCAAAACAAACCCAGGTACCAAACAGGAAGTTACATTTAAGTGGAAGCCTTATAACACAATGTTAATACCATGCTGATTTTAACTCAAAGTGGTGCTTGAATAAATTAATCTTTATAAGAAAAATGTCCAATTAAGTGGTTGAAAATAAAGGGCAGAGTTTTCTGTCCAGCTGCCTTGTCTATTCCATATCCAAATATTTTACAGTTCAAATATTCATTTGCTGATTAACAAGAGTGACCTCTACGGTAAAATAAAACTCACGAATGTAAAAATGACCTATGTTTATGAAGATGATTCTGTAGTCAGTGGTACCATCACTATTTCTTTTGTTTTTGTATAAAAACATCACTGATTACAGTTTTTTTCACCTTTACTTTGAAGAAATTACACTTTCTCTGAACAGCTTACACTAAAATGTATTTGGAATATTTTCATTAGGACTGGACTGATATAAAGTGTTAACTCATGTAAGATGAAAGGCAACATGTGGACACAAACCATTTATAAGCACATTGGAATACCTGAAAATGTTAAATTGTTTAAAGACAACAAGGTTACACTGGATTGGTTCAAATATTAAATAAAAGTTAATGATCGTAATTGCCATAGGTTTGCTTGAGTGGATTAATAGTGAATTGCCAATTAAAGGGATAAATAAATTACTCTGAACTCCTGTATATAGTTCTTGAATGCTCATGATTTATTCTGCTAGTGCTAAAAGTGATGCATCTTTTATATGAAAACTTTTCTCCACCTCAGGGCTGAAAAGTCTAATAAATTCAAAAAGAAGCATCAAACGTTGATGCTTTTTCATTTCATCAAATAGCCTTTTGACGCTAAGTTAATATGTGATCTCCTTTTATAAGCAAGAGAAAAACAAAATGTTGCTTTGTCAGTGGAATATTTCATTCTCATGATTTTGCCCTTTTTAAAGGAGCAAATCATTACAAACGTTTTAAACCAAACCTTTATCGACAAGACCTAATCCAAAACATCAGTAAAGCATTCATCTAAAGACTCAGAAAAGAAAGAAATTGTGCATTACTCCTTTGAATGTAATTTTATATTCAGATTACCTAAAATTATTGACAGTTGACCAGTCAAGTTGGAACTTGTGAATATTAGACATCTCGTGTAGAAAGCCAGTGCCATCATTACTTCCCCTTTGAAAAGCAAATTATTGTTTCAACAGATTCATATAACACATTGAATAAAATTAAAAATCTCATTTTGGCCACTGAAGGACCATTAATTCAGATTTGTTTAGCTCTGTCAAAGCTGAGACTTTGGGTTTTGGAGTTGATTAAAGCTGTTTGTAAACTGAATGTATTATGCAAATAAAAATGACACGACTTAAGAAACCTAAGTGAGTCATTTTATTTAATTTTGTTGCCATGATTGATATGCATTATTTTAGCTAGGTTTTTTTATATACCAAAATGTTTATTATTGACAAATCCATATATTCAGGTAGAGTAACACAAGATAAATCGTTTCCAAAAAAATTCAAAAGATTTTTTGTACAGTATAAAGCTACATAGTTTTAAATTAATTTAAGAACCAAATGTGTAAAATTTACTTTAAATAGTATTAATAAATGCATGTTTTATCACTTATTGTCTATCTTCAAAGCTGTTTCAGCAAAATTTCAATAACAAAAAAAAATTTCTCCTCTGAATTTCAGAATTTGACTTATAAATCTAAAATATCTTTAAGCCTCTGGGGATACTAATATGAACAAGACAATCTGCATTAAAATTTTACAGAATTTGTAAGAGCGTATTTGTGGAAATCAAAATTTATTGTCATTGTGTTATGCATTTGATTAGATTATTTTATGTATTATATAACTTGGTATCAAGTAACTCAATTATTTTAAAGTTATATGACAGAATTGTTAAAGTATAACAAAACAGCAAAATAGCGTTGCAATAGTGTTTTTCGCTTAACTACATGACCCATAATGCAGTGGTTACGCGTTGTGCTCGCGCCGCGCCAAACGGTGGGGGGGAAAAGACTGCGTAGCGCATGCGCCACCTCTATGTTGTTGTTTGTGGCGGTAAGATGGCGGCGCTCGGAGACACCTCAGCTCCGGGGGTGAACGGGTTAATACAACAATTCACTGCAATAACAGGTAAAAATAACCTTTTGTATAGCGTTTGATCTGTTGAGTTCGTTAACATACTCATGTGAGAATAGAGTTCCTGCTTCAGAAAACAACTAATTTGTGCGTAGATAAAGAAAATGGGCGGCAAGTCTTGCTCTTGCTCCTGCGCTGTCAGTGCTTTGCAGAGGGAAAAGCACAGACAATTTTTAGCTGAAGTCCAGTACAAGACGCAGAATAGAGATTTTTACAGCCACCAACTAAAATTTATTTATTAAATAATTGCCTAAAATATTTATTTTTAACCTATATAATAACTACAGACACGATTCAGCCTGTTTAGAATAGAATCTCCTGTTCTTTTTGCATGGTTTGTTGTCTCCGAGTGTGGAATGGACGTCGGCACTACAACATTCCCCTCTTCATCATCTACCAGGTTTCATGTCGTGTTGCTGACATCGTGGCTATGACAATGTTGTTTGCCGCTCTCGAATTGACATTATATTTAGTTAAATTGTGGCGTAGAGTTACTTAGTAGTTCGCGAGTGCTATGACGCGACGAACGTGTTTCAGTTTAAAGTTATTAATCGTAAAAGAGAAGAGTAGACAACTCGGAGGCTGCCAGCTTTGGAAAGTGAAACGGACATGCGCAGTAAAGACTGAAAGATCGTAGCGATCAGCTAAGGTTGGAAAGCTTTACAGGACAAAAATCAACGTGGTGTTGCTTAGATGTTGCAGTTTCCTGCCACACAGCATATTTTAGGCAGTGTTTAAGTTAAATCCACTTTAAACAAATGGTAAAATGTAATTGGAAAGACAAGGCGTGTTGCAGATCTAGTGAATTAAGTACATCTCGACTAAGTCGAGTAAAAGTACTTAAATATCATACTGTAATAATCTTTTTGTTTGAACAATACTGGTCATTTTTTACCTTTTAATATATGCAGGGCTATTATAATACATGCAGTCACCGTATCTTAATAACATGTAGTATACTACAATATCAATATTGAGGTACTGAGGCATATTTTCTTGTTGCTGCACATGATTGGATATGAGTTTTAAGATCTGTTTTACAGGTTAATTAGAACCAGAACCTACCATGCCACTCAGCACTCACTTCTTAATTTCTCTACTATAAAATGTTCAGTCTAATTTGGGTTATCTCATCACATTTCATTTAACAGTGTTGCCACCTTTTTGTTGATTGTGTGTAGCAGTTTGCTGAACATTAAGTATCTTAACACTTTTAACTGTTAGCTTTCTGTTGCAGAAAAGATTGTGCATCTTTCAGCGTGTGTTGCAAAACCGAGCTATACCTATTGATCTTTAAGGTGACAGATATTGCAATTAACCCAAGTCCTTGTTAGTAGCATTGAAAGAAAATGGTACAATTATAAGCTTTTGGAAATGGTGTGGAAAAGAGGAAGTAAAGAGATGTTTTTTTTCTTTTTTTTTCTTTTATTGCAGGTGAAATAATGTATTTGATTATAAACAGTTTTAATAACAGATAAACTGGTCATGGCTCACATAACCGATTTATAATTCTGACAGACTTACTCACATCTTTTATAGATTTAGAAAGATATTGGACAGAAACCAGCATTTTCTAATGATATTGATATGATTTTTACTGTTTACTAAAACCTCAATTTGTCAGCCTCTGTTTTAACTAAAACTGTTAAAAAAAAAGCCATTTTAGTGTTTTTTGTTACTTTGTTCAGGTGAGATTTAGCGTCAACTTTATTTATTTTGACTTTTTAAATGACGATAATGCCTATTAATTATTATTATCTATATTGCATCTCATTTGAACCAGTATTGGGATTTATATCCCATGCTGTAGTCTAGGGATGGGCAACTCTGGTCCTCGAGGGCTGCAGTCCTGCAAGTGTTGGGGTCTCTCTCTGCTGCAACACACCTGAAACATATCAGACCTAATTAGCATACTTGGAAAACATAGGTGTTATATTAACACACTCCCCCTTACTGGTCAGTTAACTTCCACACTGCCTGCACATTTCATGTAAATACATTACCGTATTTTATGTACATACATTTTCTTTCTTCCTCTTTAAATATTTTTCAGTTTTATGTTATTTCTCAGCATCTGCTTGTGTTCATATTTCATAGGTTTCACATTTATTTATGTATTTATGTTCCTGGTAATGACAATTACTTGGCAATAAACCTGATTCTCATTCTGATTGAGCAGAGCGTGCCATCAAACTGCACAAGCCTGCTAATTACCCGTTGATTTGAATCAGGTGTGTTGCAGCAAGGAAATTCCCAACACTTGCAGGACTGCAGCCCTCAAGGACCGGAGTTGCCCATCCCTGTTCTAGTCATACATTCATTTAATATGTAACCACTATTAGATTCCTTAATAATGAATCCATGGTGTCTTACATGTGTTATATTTAGGTTATATGATCATATCTTAATTTATTCTCTTGCCGTCATGAAAATTCTGAAAAAATACCCTATTTTTTTCCTTTCTGGATCACTTTTCTGGATATCTTGGATATCTTGCAAAGTCTGTTTTTACCTTACTTAGGTAACTTACTTTTATTTTTTGGTCAAGTACTCTGATAATTTATTATGCAATTATATGCATATATGTACTAAAAATGCCCTTAAAGAATCCTTTAAATAATTCCTGTATTCAGATGATGATCTCAATAACACCCAAAATTGAATGGAATCGAGTTTGACCAAGATCCATTCTCAGAAAGAAAAAAATGTATATTACCCATTTATTTATTTATTTATATATATATATATGTGTATATATTTTTATTATTACACAAAGTTTCTAACAGATTGCTTTTGTAGGGGCCACAGAGAGCGTTGGAAAACATATGCTTGAAGCATGCAACAACAACCTGGAGATGGCAGTCACCATGTTTCTGGATGGAGGTGGGATAGCAGAGGAGCCCAGTACCAGTTCTAGTTCAGCAGCATCAAGCAGCAGAGCTCCCCCCACAGAGTGAGTCAATATGTATCTCCACAGGCTTGTCAAAAGTAAAATTAAAGTTTTTTTTTTAAGTTAGATTAGTGTATTTCTTCTATGTAATCTGCTTGTGGTAGATGTTTAGGTTTGCTTCTATAAATTACTGTATGTTGTCTCATGTGTCAGTGAAGTGCGAGCTCCTATTCCCCAAAAGCAGGACATACTGGTGGAACCGGAACCCTTATTTGGAGGTAGCCCATTACTTCATGTGCAATTTTTTTTCATTAGCATCTGTCACAATCCCTCAGTTAAAAGAACTTTCATTGTGTTTGTCATTAAGTGCCAAAGCGAAGACGGCCTGCTCGATCAATATTTGATGGCTTCAGAGACTTCCAGACAGAAACAAGTAAGTGTGTGGCAAAAAGTGCTTACAAGATAAGATTGGTTATGACTCAAACGTTGATAAGAATCAACAACACGTTTCTGATGAGCTTTTTCAGTTGTATTGTGTCGACTTCCTGTAATAAACACAAATGTTTTTCCTTTGAATTAGTCCGGCAGGAGCAGGAGCTGCGTAACGGTGGGACAGTGGACAAGAAACTGAGCACCCTGGCAGACCTTTTCCGTCCTCCCATTGAGCTCATGCACAAAGGCAGCTTTGAGACGGTAAGAAGTCATTCGCAGGACGTGTTTTATCAAACCAGTTTGAGTGAACTTATTAAAAAAAAGGACTATATTGAACACAATATGCAGTGACATACTTTCCTTTTGCTCCCTAAATAAAAATATTCACTAATTAAAGTAAGAGTGTACAGTGAGTGTACTGGTCAGAATAACAATGCAGGTTTGGTTATTTATGTGTAAATCATTATGTTTCTCATCTTACAGCATAATATCATACTGGTGCTCACATTGGTTCATTTAAATTTAATAAATGTGATTTTTTTTTTATATTCAGTTTAATGATTTTGTCTTATTATAGTATATTAAAGCCAAATTTATATCCTGACTTTTCTCTGGCTCTTTGTGTCTTGCAGGCTAAAGACTGTGGGCAGCTTGAAAACAAGTGGCTAATGATCAACATTCAGAATGTTCAGGACTTTGCATGTCAGTGCCTGAATAGAGATGTGTGGAGTAACGATGCAGTGAAGACCATCATCAGAGAACACTTTATATTCTGGCAGGTGTGCAGCTGTTCATTTATTTAGCTAGACATATAGACAGCAACAACCATATTATGTATAAAGTAGTACAAAAAGGGAGAGATGACAGTGCATCGAGTCTAAACGTTAAAGGGGAACTCCTAAAGATTATTGCTGTTTGTGTAACAACACACACACACGTGTCTCTGCTGCAGTTGTACAAAAATGGGAGCAAATAGAAAATAGTGATCAAATGACTTGTTTCTGTGCCGTGCTATTGCACAAACACATCAAAGAAAATAGATCATTTTCATAATGTATGTGCACTTGTTTCATTTGAGTTTGTGCTTAACACACACACACACGAAAGGTAGACATAAAATTTAAGTTGTGTTTAACTGCAATAAACATCCAGATAAGGAAGTATCCATATAAGATAGCATCAGGATTATGCTAACTAGCTGGAACTCCTGTAATGTTTTTTATGTGAACACATTTAGGATTGCATAAGGTTCTGGAAAAGCACATGTTAGGGAAGAAAAAGCACGCTGTTCATCAGAAATTGAATACCTTGTTATTACAACTGAAATGAGGAACCAAGTTGGCTTCTTTCACTCTGACCTATTGTCTGTAACCTCAAAGGGTATAGCTGCCTTTAAAAATCAGCCAAGAATTAATTGCAGACTTTGCTTTTAAAGTCTGAAAGGTGGAAGAGTCTGTTACTTACTTTGTGATTGAGATGCTCTCTGTTGAACACCTTACAGAGGCTGTGTCAGCTCCTACCACAACCTTTTTCTTTACAGAAAAGGTTATACCTGCACTTTACAGTCCAACTTTTATTGAGCGATCACCCACTCAGGAGTAAAAAGATTCCACAGAGGAAGGTTCATTTTCATTTACTAACACCTCTTCAAAATATTGCATTAAAACTGTTACAAGTTGTCTTCAGCTGGCATTATATTTCCATTTTTTATGTTGTATTATATTCCCATGTCATTTGCTATATTTCTCTCTATATTAATGCCATTCATTTTCTTTAATTGCAGGTATATCATGACAGTGAAGAGGGACAAAGATACATTCAGTTCTACAAGCTGAACAAGTTTCCTTACATTTCCATTCTTGATCCACGCACAGGTGAGTGCTTATGAGTTTGTATTATCAGTCAAAACAAATACACTCAGGTTTCAGGTTGCTGACCAGTTACAGCTTTTTGAAAATATAAAAGAAGATTTCAGACCATGATATGGAAACCTATTATATATGGGTTAAAAAGAAAAATATGGGACTGCAGATATGTTTTGGTTCCAGTTTGGTACAGCTCTGACAGGAACACAGCACCTGAGCGTGCATGATTATTTTCACTGAGAATCTGTGTTCTTTAAAAAAATAGTTAATGCATGGTTACAAGTTACTCCTAAAAAGAGGAATGTCAGCTGAATGTAATTGGCCTGTTTTAATAAGGTTACACTCGTTGATCAAGCCCATATTACTTTTGGTGTAAAACCAGTATTTGATTAGTGTCCAGAAGCTGCTGTGGAAATTCACAGATTTAAAATTCACAAGCTAAAAGATATTTGGAAAATTTGTGATTGCAAAAAGCAAAAGATCCTCATATTTTTGAGGAATAATGCATATCTGCACTGACACCTAAAGGAAACAACTAATTGAGCAATTTCTTCATTATGTACAAGATGCCTATCTATCTCTTAATACTGTTGATCTATTTATATTACTTTCTATTTTGCAGTTTTTTTAACAATATTTTAAAAAAATCTTTTCTGTTCAAACCACCTTTTCTTTAACTCAGGTCAAAAAATGGTGGAGTGGAACCAGCTAGACGTGGCATCGTTCCTGGAGCAAGCAACCGGTTTCCTTGCAGAGCACGGGCAGCTCGACGGGCCATCCTGCCCCCCTCCCCCTGCCAAAAGAGCTCGCTCTGTGGGTTTCTTATCTCACGTCACCTCTAGTTCCCCAAACATACATTTTTGTTGTTATTTCAATTGTGAAAACTGTTTTAATTTAACAGCTTTTCTCTTCTAGGAGAGTCTGATTGATGCCAGTGAAGACAGTCAGCTGGAGGCAGCGATCCGAGCCTCCCTGCAGGAGACCCACTATGAGTCTTCAAATATCCCCGAAGCCCCCGATTCCCCCCGATCAGAGGACGAGTCAGATGCCGAGCCCTTCTCTGATAGCGAGGGACCCATCTCTGTTGATGGCTCAGACAGTGAAACATCAGCACCCCACGAAGAGAAAAGTTCCGCCAGCAAACACACACCAGCCCCTTCAGCCACCTCAGCCCAGCAGCGTCTTCACCCTGATAGTTCCACTTCTTCTCACAGAAAGTCTCCGTATAAAGAAAATAATCACAGTCACAAGAAAGAGGAGAGCAAAAAGAATCACCTGGAGCCACATGCTGCAGGTCCTCGTCATGTCGCTGCACAGCCTGGTGGGAACCGCTGCACAACACAAACCGAAAGTGCTGGAACCTCCAAGATCACCACCACCACACCCTGTGACGTGGACTGTCCTGACGACAACGGTATGGCAAATAGAAGCTTACAGGCTCTTTGTATAACCTATTAAAAACGTGATTCACTCTGTAAAACTATCAATAGTGAAGGGAAGCTGTATGTTTAACTGTTTGGTTGTGTTATTGTTTGTATTATTGACTTCTCAAATGGAAAGTCAGCTCATTGTTTAAAAAGTTTCAAGTACAAGTAATGACACTTAAATGGGCCTACAACCAGCTATAGTACCAAAAGACCATGCTAAATAAGTGTGGTACATGTATGTGGCTGACCTCTGTCAGGAAAAGCTGAGTGGAAATCTAAAGAGGAAGACGGGTGATGCATATTAGATAAAATATACAACCCCATTTTAATGTAGCTGGGATAGTATGTAAAACAAAAATAAAATGCTTATTTTAACAATATTCAATTGATCACACTATAAAGACACTTTTTCATGTTAAACTTGGATCAACTTTTTTGCTTTCAACTTAAATAAGAGGGCATCCTCTTATTAAAGTTGATGCCTGCAGCAGGTTTAAACAAGCAGCTGAATTATTTTACTGGTAAACAGGTTAATTGGGAACTGATGAGGTATAAAAGGAGCATCCCCCAAAGGCGTTCACAAAGAAAGAGGAGTGAATATTTAAAAAAATAAAAAGCTTTATACATTTCAACAACAAATACATTTAGTGTATTGAATAAACCATGAGTTTAAAGCATTTGCAAACCATTACATTCTGTTTTAGTTATGTTTTACCCAGCTTCATTCAAAGTGATTTTTGTGGTTCTGCATTATCAGCTAAAAGCAGAACTTTCCAACAATGTATTTAGATCATACTTAATGCATCACAGTCCAGATGTCCACCAGTCATCCTGCGTGTAGCCTGCGTGCTACAATTATCCTTACTGGTGTGTCCAGACGCTGACGTTAGGGTTAGTTTAACAGTTTTTGTAAGAAACCAGTATTAAATCTTTTTGCTTGGTTTTTCTAATCCAGCTGTGCATAGATACATCCCTGCAGTGCAGACTGCAGTAGCTTTTCATGAAATGAAAAATACTTTGTTATCCTGAAAGGAAATTCAAATGTTTTTTTTTTATAAATACAAAAAAATTAATTGTTCTTAAGGTTGTTAGATGTTTTGTGTTATGTTTATGTTAATCTGTGTTAATGTTATTTAATTAAGGTTTGCAACCTTTTAAAAAAGCAATTGGACATAAATTATCTTTTCATTGAATTTTAGTGTTTTACTTTCAGATTGCTTAAAACAGTGTTTATTAACTAGGCGGTGAAATTAAGTAACAGGAAGCTTCTTTTAACAGACACGTGCCGTCGTGTTCATGCACTGACACGGGAGTCTTTGTAAACACTGTTTATTTTCTTTGTCATAGTTGAAAAAAAACTCTTGCAACTCTAGTGAAAGATAAATGGTTTGGATATTAACTGCATTGTCTCAGACATATTTAATAATTTTATTCATTATTCCCCCCCAAAAAGGCCCCAAAGCCAGGTTGATGCTTCGTTACCCCGATGGACAGAGAGAACAGATTTCCTTGTCTTCTAAAGCAAAACTTTTGGTGAGAACACAACCTAATCACACTCATTTATTAATTGCACATTTTTTGTTAATAATCCATTTAATCTCCTTCCTTTAAGGCCCTTGTAAGACACGTCCAGTCCAAGGGTTACCCCAATGAACGCTTTGAACTCGTCACCAACTTTCCCAGAAGAAAGCTTGCCCACTTGGACTATGACATCACACTGCAAGAAGCTGGCCTTTGTCCACAGGAGACTGTATTTGTGCAGGAGAGGAACTAGCCTTCCCAGACACCGTTGTTTTCTGCTTGTCCGTATCTTCTGGTAGACCTCACCATTTCACCTGCGAGCTGGGACGATGATACAGGCCTTCATCCCATAACCATCTGTTCTGGAAGTAGGCCCCATTATTTTTTGCCATGACAGCTGTTCGTGGATGGACTGCTTTCACCACTACCCCACTAGTATCATTACTGACGTGTCCACTGACGCTCTAAGCTCTTTGTAGTGGTCTACACTTGGCCAGTAAGGTGTAACAGGTGGCAACACTCTAGACTTTTTTTTTTTAAATAAAATCTATTTTGTTCTGAAGCAGCTCATTGATAAATCACACACAAATAACAGATCACCTACTGTACAAGAACTACTTTGACCTTCCACGTAGGACATGAAATGTCTGGAGGTTATTTTCTTTACATTGGAAAAGTAAAGGGAGGCTCATTATTTTACTTTATTTTTTGTTTCTGCTTTTTCCCCTCATTTTTTGAACAGCTGTAATTAATTGAAAGGCAGGAGTGCTTAAAGAAAATATCCTAAAATTCCCAGTAATGAGAAGGTGTCTTTTAATACAACCGAGGATGAATGAAAGGGGGTACCTCTCATCAGTCGGACCTACACTGTACAGACGGATTAGACAGACTATTTAGCTGTAGTCATTGTTTCCTTCCTTTTTTATACATATATATGCTGCCAAGAAAAAAATGTTGATGTTGAAATATAACCACCAAAAACAACAGATTCTGCTTGATTTTTCATTTTTTTTAAAGGTTTATTTTTTAAATAATTAAAAATCAGAAACGTGACAGAGCAGATACAGAACAACGTATGGTAACGTATGGTATTTAATCCTTTTTTTAAACTAAGTAGACATTTCTTGCCTTCATTTTGATGAATACGACCCGGTGATGGACTGGTGACCCGGGGCGTACCCTGCCTCTCGCCCAGTGATTGCTGGGATGGTCTCCAGCTACTTACAGCATTCATTGGAATAAGCCGTACAGATAACGAATGGATGGATTTTGATGAATACTGGTCTTTTTTTTATCAGTTTTACCAGTTATGCACCTCCTCCTTTTAGTGACGTTGCATCTATCAGCTTTTCACAGTACTGCATAAGGACAGCTGGGGGTGGTAACGTGCCTTAAATTTCACATTAAAATGTAGGTTTAAATATTCAAATAAGCTTTCTTTGTGTTTTATTTAGTTAGAAATGTTGTAGGACAACATGTTTCTATTGAGTGGGTTTACATTTTATACATTTATTGGAGAGTTATGGGGTATGTAGATGTTTTTACCAAAGGAAACGAACATCGCATTGATCCTTGAATCTGTGGAACTCCTCAGACATTTTGCTAAAAACTCCAGAGCCCAGATACATAAACCTGCATTTCCATGTCTGGGACTGTTTTTTTTCTTTGTTTTGTTTGTTTGTTGTGTTAAAGTAACAAACAAGGAGAAGTGTGCACGTATTTTGCCAGCTTCTAAAAGGGCAAACCATTCTGTTTAGTAGCACAGGAATGAAAAATAAAAAGCAAGCGAGTCTGCTTCAGGAGAGAACCGGCACCCCTCAAAGTGTTAACTTTGAGACATTAATAACTCTAACCCTAACACAATCCAGGCTAAAATAAAAGGTTTTTTACAAGGTTCTGTACTTTTTAATTCAGATACAAAAGCATTTAGACTGTTTCGGGCCTATAGATGGGAGGCTTTGCTCTATATCCACATAAAACTGATACATCATTTGGTTTGATAAAGACTATCACTCTTAAGCTTTGTATTGATTTGCAGAGGCTGTTCCCTCCGAGTTTGCAGCTGTACAAACACACGAGTGCATTGACTCTGTTTTAAGCCTGTTCATGTGTGATTTTTACATTCTGTGACGTGCGTTTCTCCACCACCTGCTCTTTGCATTCAGGACAAAAGGGGGTAACAAGAGAATGTGCTGCTGGATTAAAGAAAACAACGAAACCCAGTATACACTAAAAAGACCGCGTCCAGATGTTGCAACAGCCGTTGTTTATTGATTGTACTTTAAGGTGAAACGATCAAAAGTCCAAATGTGATCTTATATTTGGCACACTGTTTAATATGTTACTTTGTAGGTTTGTTTATTTTGGAAGCCTGAAGATTTGTGAGTGTGTTTAAAGTCTTATTTAGATTCTGGCCAGCAGCAATGACTCATTCATTTCACAGCAAAGCTAAATTTATTAATCAGTGCTGAGATTTTAATTAGATAACTGGGACAGAAGTCTTTAGACCTGGTTTGTTTAAGGGGTTGTCTGTTACGTAACAGGCCGTTGCGCCCGTCATGTGTCCAAGTTTCAGCTGGTTCTAAGAAAGAATCAATCAGAGTTAATGTGTAACTGATATTCATTTTACACAAGGTTCCCTTTGCATGGTTTAATACCTTGTCAGTTGTGTCTTTTCTGGCCCTGATGGAGCTTCTAAAAGTTTGGAAAGGGAAAAGTAATCAAAAAGATTGATTTATGTGTTAATGCAGGCTTTATTTGCAAGAATATAAATCTTATGTTTAGAGCTGAAAATGTGAGCTTGAGCTTAGAGATGGGTGATACCGTTAGTTTGTGGTACTAATACAGACATCAATACTTCTCACTTAAAGGAAAATCACAGTTGTACAGTGGACATCATTATCCTTTTCTAGGGCTATATGGAATAGAAATAAAATTCAAGAACATCAGTACTTTATATAAATGATTTTAAAACAATAAATTTTAATAAAATATACAAAAAAACATGACAAAATAAATCCTTTTTAAATTATATAAATAAACCACTAATTGGATTATTCAGATTTATAAAACGGAGAATGACTAAATATAGTATAATAAAAATAAAGGAAAATAAGGAATAACTCGCATTAAACAAATAAAATATCAAAACTAAATTGGTTCCAGTAGCTCCTTCATCGTGCCGTCTGATAGGCTACCATAACCATGTGACAGAAGCAATACGCTTGTTGGGCTCTGCATGCAGTTTTATTGCCTAAAACACTCAAAGGTTAATACAAATATCATGTTTAGTGTGAGCAGCGTGGTTTCTCCATACACAAAATAATACTAGAAAAGTCCTCAGAGCGCAGACCTCTGCCAAGCAGCACCATAATGTTACTGAAAGTGATCCAGAATCCAGGATCTTTTCCAGATCTCCAACAAAAGTTAATCATGTGTTCCCAGCGACACTCCAAACATATCCTGAAAATTTCATCAAAATCCATCAATAATTTTTTGAGTTATGTTGCTAACAGACAAACAAACAGACAAACAAACAGACAAACAAACAGACAAACTCTGGCGAAATCAACCTCCTTGGCGAAGGTAATAATACCCGATCTTTTGACTGGCTGATATTGAAGCATTAACTCCAGAGTATTGATAGGTCCTCCCTACTTGTGCTATATCAGAGAAGCATATATCTTGTAATGAAGCTATATGAACCTCAATTTATACGATAATTTATAATATTTTATTTATAATCAACCTAAATATGACTGAAACAGCTGGTAAAAGGCTCTTCGCATCTCAACCTCCTTATTAATTTGTTAAAACTGCATCATTTCTCCTCAGCGAAAGCTAAAGTGTTCTTCTAGGCTTGATGAAATGTATTGTCATCATGTGTGGGTATCAGGATGAATCACTGGTGACTGTGTCACAGTGAACATCACTCTTACCTCCTGGTCAACTACAGAATAACTGGTGCTCCTCTTGTAGTAGTGCATTTACTAGTGTTGCATACAGTATTTTGTCTGAAGATGTGGGTGTTTTTATGTATTTCTGTAAAAGAAACTATACAGACTGAAGATTAGCTGATGTGGAGAGCTTTATTTTCTGCTTTATTCAGGAGAGAAATCATGGATGATAACCCTGTTTTCTTTGGGATAAGACAATCAGAATGAACAATACTCACTTTCAGTATCAAGCTACAAAGATACTTCAAAAATTCAATGAAAACTTATGCAAATTTTCATTTTTTTACTGGAAATTACATAAATCTGTTATAATAATACAGCATATTGGCAAATAGTGTGAACTTATAAAACTTTAGTTTAAAAGTTTAGTTTGCTTACATGTTATCATCTGATGCTTGAATTCTTATGTCAATAGAAACAGTCCAAGAAATTTATATTTTTACCATTTCTTTTTGTACTGTGTGTATGAAATGTCAAACTGTCCATTAAGCATGGGACAGTAATGCCGGCTGTGGTATCAGGAGGCGTCATTACACTGCAGAGGAAAGTGACAAAGGCAAAGCCATCTGTGAAGATGCAACACAGACGAGCACTAACAAAAGCATTCTTTATCTGAGCAATGATTGGTGATAAACTATCTCTTTAAATGAGTTTCTGCTTAAAGAAGACATAGTTTCAGGTGAGAGTTAGGTCATTTTGTCTGGGGTTTAACACTGTAAAGAAAGATGGGTATGAGAGAAGCCGAGGCGAAGCAGTACGGCTACTGTGAGCTGTCGGTCTCAAAGGTGAACAAAAGCTCTTTGTTTTAGGTTAGTGCAAGATTAGATCAGATGAAAGGCCACTGTGCAGTGTTTGGTGTCCAATCACACACACACATATTTCTCTGTGTCTGCAGACCAGTAGAAGCTATCAATACTGACTGATATTGACGACTTTAGAAACCGCTATCATTTCCAAAAGAAAATGTTCACTTTGAAATATTACGCAAAGATTTGTGAAAATTTGACAAATCAGCTTTAAAAATGAATAAATTAGATCCCTTCTGACTTCAGTCGAACATGCAGTGAGCAAATAATCATATATTAATGGGCAGTTAGTGGTACAGAGTGAGCATTGTCATGGTGACCCATGGTGTCATGGTGATCAGTGTTGTCAGACTGCTTCCTGCCTAAAGGGAAACACTCCTCTCAATTAATGTTCATATTTACAATTTCTTATAGATCCATCAGGTTTTGCAGCACTCAAAAATGAAGCCTCCCCATTATAATGGGGCATGAAGTTGATTACATAAATTCTGTTCTTCTATTCCACAAATTAAAGTTAAACAGGGTTTGTTGAGAGAAACCGTGTCAAAACTGATGTTTTTATTGGCAGATATCTATAAGTGTAGACTTCAGAATATCTGATTTAGAAATGAACTGATAATATGGGGATAAAATTATGGCACAGTGGTTAGTGCCACAGTCTCACAGCAAGATGGTTGCTGATTTGAGGCTCAGGTAGGGACCTTTCTGTGCAGAGTTTGCATGATCTCTTCGTGTTAGTGTTGGTTTTTTTTCAGGTACTTCCTCCCACCATCCTAAGACATGCATGTTAGGTTGAATGGTCATTCTAAATTGTCCTCAGGAGTAAATGTGTGTGTGCAAACTCTTCATTTTGTTTTATATTCACTTTATTAAAAGAGTACCAAAACACCAAATAGATTTTTTTAAATGAAATTTTAATGAAAATTTTAATGAAACGTTTTAATGAAAGCATAAACATGTTCATGCAGTCCCATTGGATTTAATTAATCCCACTGACTTCAGCTGATTCTATTAAATCATAGCCCGATTCAGTCCCATTCACTGTGATTTTATTCATATTATGTGTAATAAAACATACCTTTGTAAGGAAACAATATGATCACATTAAATCTTAATTTTGATTTAGTTCCTTATTCTGAGCCTGCAGCAACAAGGCCAAGAATCTGTTCTACAACCATAACCTCTAAATACAAAGCGGGACTGCCTAAAAGAAGAAAAATAAGCCTGCATCACAAAAAATATTAGATGAAACTTTTACAGTTCAGCTCTGAATTCCAGATATAATATATTTCTCATTACACACTACATGATCCTTCTTTCTGCTTTGTTGAAGGAAAGGGTTGAAGAAATTATGGTGGCCCATCCACTTTTCCAGAATCACGTCTCAGATCTTCCAAAGTAGCACCATTAGATACAAATAAAATATGTTGTGAAAGGTATGAAGTGACATTGCAGTATTTGGCAAATGTATGTGGCATAGGAGCAAAGAAGGAGATGTTTTGCAAATCAGTATGAACCTGATGCACATAGGTTATGCAATATTGACTGTGTAAATACTAGGCCAAGAGGGGTAAAAGTAGCAAGAAATCTGATAAAAATAAGCATTTAAAGTGTAATTTTTGCCTTTTTTTATTTGAAACCAATTTAAAGAGAAAGTTATTATTTATTTGTTGGGTCTGACTGACAAAACATAATCACTAGAAAATAGTAAAATAAATGTTATTACTGAAACACAAGTACTTTTTTTTTATTTAACAGAGGTGTGCTCATCAGGATATAAATAGCCCAAATATATATTACATGTGATTTAGAATATAGAATCATTTGGATTGCTAATAATGCTTTTGCTGACGTAGGATTATTATTTGTAATAATTTTGTTTGTTTGTTTATGTTGTATTCATTATTTATATTTTTTATATAGGTGTTCAAAATAGGTTTTCACCAGTGGTCTATAAAGAAATTGAAGGGTTTTATTGCATTAAGAAAAATGTGCTTGTGTTGTCCTTTGCAATCAGACTGGTGATTAACAAGTCAATAATTCAATTAGTCTACAAAGTGCATCAGGAGGGGCAGCAAATCTGAAACAGAATGCAATTACACATTACAAGACACCACATTATGAGAAAAAACACTTAAACTTTGAAGAAAAACAGCATACAAACCAGGATGAGTTGACATGCCTGCAAAGAACTGCATGTGTTCGACAGCAAACAATGGCTTAACTCTGATGAGTCGGTGAATTTCCATTATGTTGAAATTTTGGGCAGGCAGTGTAATCTCACTGTGTGTGTGTGCGTGTGTGTGTTCCAGTGTACCAGCACACTAAAGTATACACATGCTCACTCACCCCTGCATTTGGAAACCTGAGTAAACTGAGGTATTTTATCTCTTGGCCCGGTCCAGTCAGGATTGCTATAAAAACCAGAGCTGCCTCTCAGACATTCTGCTTTCAGACAGGAGACCCCCACTGCCCAACATGAAGCCTCTCCTTTTTGTGACATTGTTCGGATGTCTCGGTAATGACTTTTTCTTATTTTGCTTGAGTGATTGTAATCAATGCATCCAAATTAATAGCCTACATCTCTCTGTTTGTTTGCAGCTGCTGTGTTTGCTGCCCCCGCTGAAAGGGTGAGATGGTGCGTCAAGTCGGATCAAGAATTACGGAAATGTACTGATCTTGCAGCTGCGGCTCCCACCTTCTCATGTGTGAAGAAAGACAACACCCTTGAGTGCATTGTTGCGATCAAGGTAGGTTAATTAAGGTGTGGGCAGCATGGTGGTGCAGTGATTAGCGCTGTGGCCTCATAGCTAGAAAAGGTCACTGGTTCGAGCCCAGGCTGGGGAGGTTTGTCCAGTGGCCTTTCTGTGTGGAGTTTGCATGTTTTCCCCATGTATGCGTGGATTCTCTCCAGGTACTCTGGCTTCCTCCCACAAGATATGCATGTTAGGTTAATGGCTATGGTTAAAATGACTGCTTATCATATGTCTGCCAATGACTGTATAGTAAGGTGAGAAAATGAATTGGGTTATTGAATGAAATATGCTGGCCTAATTGTCCCCAGATCAGATTTATTGGTGTCTGACTAGATGTATCCGAGCAATCCATGTCATAGATGAAACATGTAAACTTATAGGATGATTTTTAGTTATTATTTTTTAAATACATCAGGTTTTAAAATTCACCCCACCACTGTTACTTACTTAATGTTGATATTATCTCTAAATAATATAAGCATAGTTGAAAAGCCTGAAAGTAATTAGACTATAGCTTATTTCCATAACTTCATTCTATCAACCAGCCAACAACAAATTTATAAAATTCAATGCCCCATGCTTTTAGAGACACTGCTTTAGATACTGTTTTATCTCCCAGGCTGGTGAGGCAGATGCCATAACTGTGGATGGAGGGGACGTTTACACAGCTGGACTGATGAACTATGGCCTGCAGCCCATCATTGCTGAGGACTATGGCTCCTGTACGTTTCATTTCAGCAGTCTTATCTAAAGAAGTGTAAGAATGAGAATGTTTACCATGTTCTTTCTTTGCCCTCCCTTTAATCCTAACATATTCAGCTTCAGAAACCTGCTACTATGCTGTTGCTGTAGTGAAGAAGGGATCAGGATTTGGCATCAGGGAACTCCAGGGAAAAAAATCATGTCACACTGGTTTGGGAAAATCTGCAGGCTGGAATATTCCCATTGGAACGCTGGTGTCCATGGATTTAATAAAGTGGGCCGGCATTGAGGACAAACCTGTGGAGGAAGGTGAGTGGTTTTGCCCTGTCCTCAGATAGAGGATGGTCAATGACAGTAGACAGTTCCCTCCTAACCTTCATTGCATGCAGAGTGAACAGGCCCAAAGTCCAAAAGGGAGGGAGTTGTAATGGCCTTTACAGAGGACACTGTTCCTGAATGGCTTAAACACAAAAAGGGACTGTGATGCAGCATTGATTTGAACATCAGGGCTGTTTTTTGTTTGTTTTTTTCACAGCGGTGAGCAGCTTCTTCCAGGCCAGCTGTGCTCCCGGAGCAACCAGGGGCTCTAAGCTGTGTGAACTTTGCAAGGGAGATTGCTCCAGGTCCCAAAGGGAGCCTTACTATGATTACTCCGGAGCCTTCCAGTCAGTATAGCTTTGCTTCCTCATTGTGACTTTTATTGATCTGTATCTTTACACAGTTTATTTTACTCTCCCCTTAGTCTGCCACACGGTGGCCGTTTTACATAATTGGATGTTTTTGTGTAGAAAAACACAAACAATCCTATAATATTGATGCAAGTCTGGATTTTTCTGCTTCATAGGTGCCTGGCAGAGGATGCTGGACAAGTGGCTTTTGTGAAGCATCTCACTGTACCTGGTCAGTGTCTTATATGGATTTCAAGATTTTATGAACTATTAAACCATAATAACTTTTATGAGATTTATTTAGAGGTCGTAAAATGTATGTGTCTGTAGAGAGAAAGCAACAAGCTCTTTATTATGTCACTGCAGATTCTGAAAAGTCCAAGTATGAGCTGCTATGCAAGGATAACACCAGAGCCCCCATTGACAGCTACAGAACCTGCCACTGGGCCAAAGTGCCCGCTCATGCTGTTATCACCCGCAAGGACCAGCAGCTGGCTGACTTGATCTGGAAAAGCCTCACCTCGGTTACGGTAAAAATAAAAAAACGTATTTAAACTGACAGCTACAACAGAAAGTGCAAAAAACAAATATGCACAATACCACAGCTCAAAAAACAGGTGCTTTCATAATGACTTGACTCATTTTGTGCCCTTTTAGAACTTCCAGCTCTTCTCCTCTGCAGCGTATGCTCCTGCCAAAGACCTCATGTTCAAGGATTCAACCCAGAAACTGGTGCGGGTGCCCCAAGACACAGACTCCTTCCTGTATCTGGGTGCTGAATACATGAGTATCATCCGCTCCCTGAAGAAAGGTACAAGAGAAATACACATCTGAACATAAAAAGGCAGATTTAAGCCTGACTTGTATTTTACTTCTGTCTTCAGAGCCGATCCCAGACGATGCATCTTCAGCCATTAGATGGTGTGCTGTTGGCCACGCTGAGACCGCAAAGTGTGACAGGTGGAGCATCAACAGCATTAGCGATGGAACCACCTCCATCGAATGCCAAACCGCCCCGACAGTTGAGGAGTGTTTCAAAAAGATTATGGTAAAAACCTCATGGACAAATCTGTTACTGATTGTTTTATTGCAGTTACTTTATTCAATGTGTCTGTGATTATTCACTGTTTGATCTGTGCAGCGAAAAGAGGCAGATGCAATGGCTGTAGATGGAGGACAGGTGTACACTGCTGGGAAGTGTGGCTTAATTCCTGCCATGGTTGAACAGTATGAAACAGGTGTGATGTTTGAATAGCATCAACCATCGTGTACAATTCTGTGTTTCATATAAAGTTTCTACAAATTAGTAATGTTTGCAACTTTATGTCTTTCCACAGGACAATGCAGTTCTTCAGGTACTAAAACTCTCAAATGCTGATGCATTTTTTACTCATCTAGAACATTTTAAAGATGCAAATGAGATGTGTGGTTTTACTACAATATACCCTCAGGGATCTTTTTATAATTTCACTTAATCCAATGATTATTGAAAAATTAATTTGATGCAAGTTTCCTGAAAAGATCCATAATATTTTATTCTAATTATAAAGAAAACTAGAGGTGATGTTGTAACTTCTATAAGCATTTTAAAGGTATCTCATGATTAATCTCCTTCTAAATTCCCACAATCAGGCACAGCCTCCTCTTACTACGCTGTTGCTGTGGTGAAGAAGAGTTCAGGAGTGACCTGGGCCACTCTAAAGGGAAAGAGGTCTTGCCACACAGCCGTTGGCAGAACTGCTGGCTGGAACATCCCTATGGGTCACATCCATAAGCAAACTACTGACTGTGACTTCAGTAAGTGACACATTCTTTATCTGTTTTGTCCCGAGCAGAATTATGGACATTTGTTTCTCTGTTTACAGCATCTTCAAGTGTCTGAAAGCTAAGTTGCAGTTAAGACACATCAGATTAAAAGTGTGCATTTGTGAAAAATTAAAACAATTATATAATATATATAATTATAATAGCTTTGGCATATAATGATATCTGACTAAACTAAAAAAAAAGCCTTTAGCTTAAATAACTGTGGAAAACAAGATCTGTGAAACTTAAACAGTAAATACTTTGAAACAATCAGAAGCAAACATTTCTCTCACAACAACAAACATATAAAATAGTTCAATCTTTGTTGTACAAACCCAACGTTCATGTGTTCTCGAAGTGGAAAAGTCCAAACATTTAAGATGAAAAGTCAATGTGGGTATTTTCTCTGTTACTTCCTCCTTTCAGCTAAGTTCTTCAGCAGTAGCTGTGCCCCTGGAGCAGACCTCGCCTCTCCATTATGTTCTCAGTGTAAAGGCAGCGGCAAATCTGTGGGAGATGAGGCGAAGTGCAAAGCCAATCCCGAGGAGCAATATTATGGCTATGGTGGAGCTTTTAGGTATGACAAGAAGCAGCATATGTCTAGCGTAAAGGTGAAGAAAAAGAAAAAGCTTAGTCTTCCTGAGAATGACCCCTGTGCTTTATTCCGTTCATTCTAATGTGGTTGTGTTGATACCCTTCCTTAAAATTTTACATTAAAAACAAGTTTCTTGCAATGAAATTGGTATTTTGACAGAATTCTTCATTATCATTCCTTCATTTTGGATAAAATCAGGCTTGTCATGTTATTTCAGATGTCTGGTTGAGGATGCTGGTGATGTCGCCTTCATTAAACACACAATTGTTGAAGAAAATAGTGATGGTAAGAGGTGGAGCCCAACTGGATCTGATGTGTTGTCTCTTAAAAAAAACGTTATCCCTCTGAACTGTTTCTCACATCTTCTTATCAAAGGTAAGGGTCCTGATTGGGCTCAAGGTGTGAACTCGGCTGACTACCAGCTGATCTGTCCTGGAAAGGAACCAATGCCAATCAGTGACTACGCCTCTTGTAATTTGGCTGTTGTGCCAGCACACGCAGTGGTGACTCGTCCAGAGAGCCGCAGTGATGTGATCCGCATCCTTCGGCATCAGCAGGTTGGCAATGACACAAATGACTGTTTTGAGTGGCAGTCTTTCCCTCCCTGGTTTTTTTAGGGTTTGGAGTGAATATATGACCCCAATTTTTTTTAAATCAAATTTACTCATGCAAAATATATATTTTTGTGTCCAAACTGATATGCAGCTTCCAAAGAATGAGACCAGAAACAAGCACTAGATAATGTCTTGCATTTAGTTTAGAACAGCTATTCATTTATTTACTCACAACCAATAAACTGATTTGATCTAATAATTTCAGTGAAGCATATTTGCACAGAAATGACTGGTTATGGCAATGCTGCGGCTTATTTGGTGGTAGAGCAAAGTGTAAAATTGCTCTTTTTTAAATGTCAATTTTCTCAGACCTTGTTTGGACGCAGTGGCAGCGATCCCTCATTCAAAATGTTCGAGTCAGACCAGGGAAAGAACCTCCTCTTTAAGGACTCCACTCAATGTCTCCAAGAGGTTCCTGTTGGAAAATCCGCTGAACAGTTTTTGGGACCAGAATACATCTCTGTCATGTCATCACTCAGGGAGTGCACTGCCCCAGGTTTGTGCTAATGACGGTATCCACATGAAACATCGCATTCTGCTCTGCATTTAGAAATGATTTCTGTTTTTCTCCCTTCAAACCAGATCTGGAGAAATCTTGCACTTTCCATTCCTGCCAGCAAGCCTAATGGTGGCCTGGACCATGCAGTTCTTCAGTGGGATCTCAGTGACTCACTCACTCACACTTCCTACATTTAACACTCAAACTGTACTACAGTTTGTTCTAAGTGATCTTTTTGTAGGCCTCTACGATCATCACATTGCAACCCTTAAATCAACCATTACAAGACCATTTACATTAGCATTTAGTCATTTTCATGTTGTCTAAACAAAATATTACAATTCTTTTGTGGTTGGAACAACTATGTTTTGTTAACAAGTGCCTGACTTTTCTCAAATAAAGCTGTTTAATGCTCTTTCGTGTGGCCAGTGTGTTTTCTAGTTTCACAGTGCTGAAAAGATTAAATACCTGTTCTGTCTAAAGCATCTAAACTCAAAGAGGGAATAACTAGACAAAACTACATTCCCAACAAAAAATGGAAATACTGTGTGAAGTGGAAATATAAACCTAAGTGTAATAATGTATTACATTTTGCATTTTTAAATCATTTTGTTGCATGAAATCTGAATCTGGTTTGTTGTCTTTGTGTTCAGTCCAACGAAGGGATTAATTATTTACAATATTTTATAGAAACAGTGTTTGATCACATTCAATACTAGTTTGAACAGAAACTGTAAAACACACTTTCACTCTGAATTTGCATAGATACAATAAATACTATGCAACCATTTTACAGTGTGAAGGTCAACAAGTAATAATATAAGAGGTAAATCATTATGACTAATTATTAAAAAATAAATAGCTCATGTTCACGTCATATGAGAAACTAATTTATTTGATTAGTTTTTCCACTCAGTATTATTGTACACCTTTTGATATATTAATGTGCACTTTGTGTACACTGATATCAACACTTTATACATACATTATACAAATGTCTATAATATATATATAGACATTTATGTCTATATATATATATATATATATATAGACATAAATGTCATATATATATATATATATATATATATAGTCAACTTATTAAAAAACAGTGATTGACCGATGTGCTAAAGAGTAGGGGCTGTGGTATCCCAGTGACCATAATAATAATAAGTTTTATTTATACTTCGTTTTTCACTCACTCAAATATGCTTTACAAAATATAAGAAAAGAGGACAGGCAAAGCTAATTATACAAATATATTCAGCAGAGTCAACAGGTCTTCCAACAATCAGGAGGCTGGAAATAGATTTTTTTTTTAATTACTGACAAAGTCAGGACTGAGTTCAAGTTTCTTTGTGATGGGACTGATGGCAGCCAGTCTGTGACCATTATGAAATTAAATGAAAAATACTTTATTGATCCCAGAGGGAACTTGAATTGTAGTAGTTTTTTTAAATACAAAACATAGTTAATGAAGGGTCTTCACTGTTCTTGTTGGGATGGTGCCGTCCACACAGGAGTCCATATAATCCATCACACACTCAG
>JBAMHV010000008.1:12515737-12543950 GCA_037177535.1 Pseudomugil gertrudae
AATAACTAAACACAAAGCTTTAACAGGAAACATAAGAAAACCCAAAACAAAACCCACCCAAGTGTCCAATCATGACAATGCCATGGAGACTCTAATAACAAGTCTTGAAATAGCAGTAAAAAAAGATATGCAGAGAGACTCCTGTGTAGCACAACTTCTGCCAGCGTGAAAAGTCTACTTGAACGACCCAAACTGACAGCTGATGTCTTAAAAAAAGACAGTTAACACAGAGCTACTACTGTTTGCTGCCACCTAGCGGCGCATTCCAGAATAGAATAGAATAATTATTAAATTTATAGAATTATGAATAATAATTCTGCCCCCCCACTTTTGTAATCAAATCTACGTCCTTGTATCCTGCTAAACTAAAAGTATATACCAGTGGATATATGCTGAGCAGCAGAGATCATCAATCCTGGTCCCAGAGTGACTCGGTTTGCAGGTTTAAGACATTTTCCCTGCTGAAGCACACCTGATACAAAGTGCAGACTTATCCGAGTCTTACGACCGTCAGGTGTGTTCTAAAAGCTGCAGAACACCAGGACCAGGATTGAGGATCCCTGTGGTAAAGGGTGTGTGAGATTATGTCATTTCTAACTTCACCACTAGATCTTGATAGGTTAGTCACTCTTCTTTTTAACTTCTGCAGGCATGTTACCATCCCCCGGAGGCAAACCCATCCCATAATGACTACTTATTATATTCAGACATAACTGCATTTTTTTAAATAAAGTGTTTAAACCCTGATCCAGTTTTATGATTGCACCAAAACTAGAAGACGATTGGTATTGAATGCACAGTTATAGAAAGCTTAGACCAAGAAATGAAAGAAAACACACACAAAACAAAAAATGAACATTGCCAAATCTGTACAACCAACCATTTAGGATGCAGACATGCATTATATTATGGTATTATGGGAGTTATTATTCTTAATAATAATATTATAATATTAGAGTTATTACCGGTATTATGAGACAGTGGAGGTGTAAGAGAAGAGCTGATGATGTCCTCAGCTAAAAAAAAAAATTAAAAAAAAGGGGGGGGGGGTAATATTCCTGCCAGAACAATGCAATATTATCATCTTCTAACTACAAAATTAATTTACCCCTGGAATATTAATATATATCCCCTGTGATGGACTGGCGACCAGTCCAGGGTGTACCCCGTCTCTCACCAGATGTCAGCTGGGATTGGCTAGGGCCCCCGCAACAAAGTGAAGATAACACTGTCATGGTGGCTGAAAGCTGAAACCAGTGTGGATAAGGTGTGAGTAATGGTAATGGGTTGAGCTGACAGTGATAAGGGCACTTTTATATACTTCAACCTTGAAGACATTATGAGTTCAGTTTATTTCTAAAGTGGCTAATTAGGAGAGAGAGTTGCAAACTGGTTGATAAGGTTCTCATGGTTATATTAACACACATAGGACAAAATATTAATCATCCAGGAATATTCTTTGAAAGAACATATCATTTCATTACTGAATAATAATAATAATAATAATAATAATATAAAGAATAAAAATGTCTCCCCATAGGTCACTTTAGAAATTCTTCTAATTTCAGCATTTAAATTGTTTTTAGGAACTTTGGCTGCATCATTACAGTCTTCTTTGGTAGAGTTTGCTACAATTTCCCATTTAATGCAAGTCTCATGTAAAACTTTGAAGGTGTTCCTGTTGAACTAAAGGCAGTTCTTTGGAGCAGAACTATCTTGTTCTTATAGGCAAGTTGGTTCACGTGTCTGCCACCGTTTTCTCTGTATCTTAATACTTAAAAGTGTATACATGCAGAGTGCTTAACAAAATACAAAAGCCATCGCTTTGTAAGTCTACGACTAATTTATCAATCTTCTTGTTTTTACTTTCTCCGTTCTAAAATGACTATAGATTTTATTTGATCAAACTATTCATTCTCCTCTATCACGTGACCAAGGCTACGGCATCCAGTTTTAATATTCCCGGAAGTTACCCATGCGACTTGGAGGCGCACCGGCTCCATACAGCAGAAACATCGCATTATGGCCTCCGCCTGAGCCTCCTCTCATGACAGTTGTGTACATACCCAACCGGCAATCCGTCACCATCGACGCCTTGAACATGGACCTCCGGTCCAGAGGCTTATTTCGGGGCCACCGGAATTGTCAATAGTACTCCTGAAGAACTATATTATTAGATTTTAGGCACTGTCACTTTTGAAGGTCCTGGGATTTAAACTGAAGTGACAGTAGTAGCACTCAACCCATCTGCCGGTTAGCTTACTAGCTCGCTAAGCCAATAGCCAAGAAGGGCATCACTTTTCTGTTGGAGTAAAGGACAAGAAAGCTGCAATACTTTCATTGACAGAAGATTGATCAGTGGCTGATACTCCGACGTCCTTTCCTACAACACTGTCACATTTGGTACCTGGTAAGAATTAATAGCAACGACGGCGGCAGTGCTAGCTCGAAGTACACCCGAGCTGGACATTTTTTGTCAAAGGCATGCGGGCTGTTCAGGCCCTACCGGCTGTCATTCCACAGCAGAATATCAAGCAAATTATTACAACAACAAAAAAAACCCCATAAGAATGTATATAACTACTTTAATAACAATGTTGACAATAATCCCGCGACTGTTTAAATGTTATGATATATAACAATTAGTTTCTTAAAGTTAACTTGATGTTAGATTAAATGACAGCTCATGGCTAAATCTTCCCTGGTCACCGTAAGTAACCTATAAGTAATCTATAGTTAGCTTAAAAGCTAAATTTTCATATTGTAAACGCAATTTATGTTCTGAGACTACTTTCTCGTGTTTACCATCGGGTCTGGACTTATTAACTGTGTACCCATCAAATGTTTTCAAGGTAACATTGAATGCCAGTTGGTTGCTTTTATCCAATTGTGGAGCCTATTGGGCCTGCTAAATTGAACACTCCTGATAGCATGGGGCAGGCTAGTCTGCTAGCTAAAATTAACCAACAATAGCCTAATCGGTCTCGAGTATGGCAACACTATTGTCAGAACCATTTTGATTACTGTTCTTGAGCATTTGGGGTAAACATGTTGTACATTGGCGTTAGCTACCAAAATTAGCTCTGTGTACGAGTAAGGTTAAATATGGACTCAGCCACGTAGCATAACTACATAGAATGTCTATGTGGTAGCGGGACACGTAATGTTAGCCGGCTCTTGGCTAACTATTCAACCTGCTTTGGCCGGGCATGCTGCCATGCTAGCGGGCCATTAAATGTTTTTTGTCATATATCCACGTTAAGTCATTAAAATCTTTACGCTGAGCACCCGTCATCTCTAATCACGGTTCACAAACACATTTGCTATCACTTGAGCCACAATCATATGACAGCATTGTGCTTTTAAAAGCCCTAAAGCATGGTACTAGCTAGCAAGCTAACGATAGTTCTTGTGTCAGCAGGTGGATGCTTTATGACACGTCTGTCAGTAGTAGTCATACTTTTTAAAATAATCAAGTTCAGCGTAACTTGTTGGAACATCCACAGTAATATTTTATTAACGGTAGTAAATTTCCTGACAGCTTTGACATTGATAAAGTAATTTGATTAGGTATTTTTTGCACATGTTGCGAACACAAGGGAACATTTGAGTCAGTGGTAACACAGTAAGTGAACTTTGACCTGAGGTGTCCATTTTCTTAAATTATTGTAAACAAGATCACTGCGTAGTTTAGTGGGAGATGCTTAAGAAATTGAGGTTTATCTTTAAGCTGTCTGTTTCTCATTTGTATTTGTCAAATAACATTAATCCAATAACATTAAATAACCCCTTTTTTTAGTAGTATAAGGTAATTTGTGCATGAAAATCACTGGACTGTGTCCTGTCACAAATTGATTTTAAGGCTCCATCCATTAACTATGCAATATGTTGGTGAATAAGCTTTTGGGAGGTGGTGACCTTATCATAGGCATAACCACAGACCACACCCTCACTGCTGGCTTAGATGTTGCCCCAGTAAAGGTGTCACCATACTTTCTTTTTTTTTGCTGGTTTGGGTGCAAGTGTATTGATTTGAAATTTCTATGCTGTACAAGTATTTTTATAAAAAGATTTAGGACTATATTATTTATAGATAAAAAATAAGCTCAATAAATGCCCTTATGCCTGGCTTATGCTTTGGTGTGTTAAATGTTCTGAATGTTGGTATTTTCTGTTTCCTTTTCTCCTCAGAAAGGCTGGCAACACACCGCCACCCTGATGCAGACCCATAAAAGAACGTGAAATGAACAAACCGCCACAGCCTATAACGGGACCTACTTCTGTCCCAAACCCCTCCCCTTCTCCTGGACTTACACAGGTGAGACCCACTCCCCAGCTGAATTTATTTATTTGATGTTTTCTAACCGTATAGAACGTGTTAATAAAATGTGTTCTACTTGTTTGTTTGTTTTTTTGGGGGGGTTTGTTCTCCTTTGCTAAGGCTGCTTACGGCCCTGGGCAGCCACCTTCTCTTGTATTTGCCACCCCACCTCAACAAATGAACTCTGCACAACAGCCAAGACAGGTATTTATCACAGCATGTGTTGTTTTCTTCCTCCTGTGCCAGGCTTCTTGTATTCAGTCTCGTACTGTGTGATATGTAATACAATGTCTTACTTTTCTGCTCCTTCAACAAGATTTCTGACATGGCTTCTTCTGCTGTAATGCTTTGGCTAAATGTTTGTGCTATAGCCTGTCTTTCTTCTTGGATGTCAGTCTTGACTTCTTTCCTCTCTTCTGCTGTCCCCCAGTTTGCTACAGGGCCCCGTACATTACACCAACAGGTACTAACTCCCCTCACTTTTCCCTCCATCCCCTCCATTTCCTTAGTGTAATGCATGTTTTCAGATCTACATGTCAGAAAATTAGAGCTAAAAAAAACCACTGTGTTTTTAGTTATTCACTCAAGGCCGACGTATCATTATTGAAATGTTATTCTTAATAGACATATAGTCATTTTTTTAGCACAGGATTAGTTGCAGTATTTAAAGCTCATTCAATGACTTGTTTCTGTAATTATCTTGCATCTGCATATAACTGGATTTTTTCTCTTCATGACATTATTTGGATGTTTTCAAATATTTTGAAACCAGTACAATAAATTAATTTCCAGTTAAAATCTATATAACTGTCCAAAAATCCTCTCCTTTCTTTAGTTTCCCTGACATCTTTACCACATTGTTTCAACAGCATAGTAACTTAATTGTCAAAGTTCATGAGATGATCTAATAAAAACCAAGTTTGCTATTTATCCATCTACACAGCCCATTTTAAAATGGCATCAACTGGCTTTGCTAGTCAGGCACAAACTATTCTTCTTCCATTTATAATTTATTCTCTACACCTTCATCCAAAAATGACTTCAGCCAGTATAGCTGTCATCAGTGCTGTGTACTGATTGGTTGATTTTAGTGTATTTGGGGACAGTAATCATCCTCACATTGGTAGAAGGTTTTGTTGCATCGTTCAGACCAAAGTAAAAATGAGTCTGAGTCCACTGGGCTGTTCACTTTTCCAATTCGATTAAGCCAACAGATGCTCAAAGACCTTTTAACATGTATTTTGGTGGCTCTGATTTGTCAACAGGAATTAGAAGTATCCAAAAGTATAGTGCACGAAACAGTTTATCTAATATATGGAGCTTGAATGATTTAGATAAATGAAGTAAGCATGAAATAAAGAATCAAATACTGTTTATAAGTCTTTAGTTTAACCACACCAGATTGCCATGAAGCAGATTAAAATGTACCTTTTACACCTTTTTGTTGTGCACTGGGGCACATAAGTGTTAATAATGCTTCAAATGTCCCACCGTAGTTAAACAAATGCTTCAGAGCTTGTTTTGATCAAACAAGACCCCTTGAGTGTGAACAGATGTCACTTGTCCAAAACATCACATCTATTTGATGGGGGAGCACAGGTTGGATTAAATGCCTCTTCTTTCCAAACATAATTAATCCCAGGTACCTTCTTGGAGCAAGACCTGTACAGAGTTGCATGTGCACTATGGTTGAGCTCGCTGCTCATGGCTGTGAAACACATTGCTGCCTCATAATCCTCCCTGTTACACCTTGTCCTCAACCTTCCCCATTGTCTTCATTTTCACCTTTATCTCACTCCCTCTCTTGCTCTCTGCTTATGTGTTGCGCGGCTGAAGGGTGGATACAGAGCATTGCAGGTAACGGCTTTTCTCTTCGTATCTCCCCTCTTTAACTTGGCCTAACTTTAGCGTGACAGGAAAACATGACTGTCAGTGCAGTGTAGCTAACATGCTACATAAAACTGAAGCTACTGTACATGGTAGCAGCTGCTGTAAGTGCATTGCTTCAAAATGAGGTTAAGCATGTTGCTGACTGTACACATGCTTCAACATTGTAACTCCTGGGTTAAATGAAACTTCAGGTACATTCACAGCAAGTAGTTTGCACCTACTGTATTCATTTATCATTTTCTCTGATCCTTAATTTTTTTCTCTAGAGTTACTATCAGAATCGACCTGCAATGGCTGCTAGTGCTCCAAGAGTACAGACTAGTAGCGGGCCTCGACCTGTTGGACCTACACATGTCTACCAACCCAGCTCCCAGATGATGATGATCCCCCAGCAGCAGCTGCCCCCTTTCGCTGGCTCTCCTCAGAGCTACTTCATCTCCACTGGGCAGGTTGGTTCACATAAGTAATTACTTCTCACGTGGTATTGCTTGGCCCAACTCCTTACATAATGCAGAGTTGATGTTCATATTACCATGGTAGCATAGTATTTGAGACAGGATTAAATTCTAGCACTTATCTGATCCTTCAGTGCCTGGTTTAGCTATGACTTAAACTGCAGTGCTGTTAGGAGTGATGACACTTTGTTGGTCTGAAAAAACACACCTAAAAAAAAAGTCCCATTTCAGATTTTTTATTCTTTAATATTTTGAAGAAATTCTATCAGTAAAAGGAAAAAACAACTTTGAAGGTGCTTTTCGGAGTTTATATAACGAAGGTCCGTTTCCAAAGCAGTAAACTGATTTCATGTGGGTGATTAGTTGTTTTGTTTTTTAAGTTGGTTGCTGTTAAAATGGATTGATACCAGAGTTTTTTCCACAGCTCATTACATTGTCCAAATTACATCTTTTTTGAGATTGCCTCTACACTGAAGCCATACTGGAGACATAGAATATCGTTATGGAAAGCTCAAATACTGAATGAAAATAATTCTGTACACAATAAAACCAGTTTAAACAAACTACACAAAGGCTCTGCTGTGTGTGGAGGAGGGTGGGTGTATTGTGTGTTGCTGTGGATTTGTAGGAGGTTGGCATTTATCTTTATTTGTTATTTACCGTTTGTTGTTGCAGTACCGGGCGCCATATATGCAGCCTACCCAGCAGTATCCTGTGACCAGTGGTACTGGATTCTACCCAGGAACTAGCCCTGCTGAGTATTCTGGTTATGGTAAGAGGTTTTTACTCAAGACTGGCAACAACCAAGCACAGCCATTAATGTGAAATTTAACATTTTATTTGGTTAACTTCTCAAATACAAGAATCCAAACTTGTGTTTATCTTATTTTTCGCAGCTTTGTTCATTAGTTGGTTTGTGTCATGGTTTTGCTTGGCTGGTTGGGAGTACGTAATGCTTTTTCTGAGTCAAAACAGTGCTATTTGTGTCGAACTGCCAGTTGCATGTGGTCTGGCTTGACTCTGCTTTGGCCTTTGTTTTTTCTATCTGCAGTCTCACCTGACACTGCCTTACAGGTTCCATGAAATGACTTTGAGGCGGTCTTTTTGATGTGTTAACATCATAGGGTTTAATGTGATATTTAATTATATTACAAAACTCATTTGAATAGGTGAAATAGGTACAGCTCCACTATATATAACCATCCAAACACACCTCTGACATGTTATCATGCAAATGTATTGGCTCATGCCCACATTTAAAGAGAATAACAAAACTAATAACTTGTCAGAAAGAAATGCGTACACTATGAACGTAACGAGATGCTTCTAGGAATAATCAAAGAGAACAATAAAGCCTATGCTCATTTCGTGGGACCTTCTTAACACCCTGCTTCCTCTGAATCCTCTCATTAACTCATTCTGCATCTGTCTCTTCCTGCCCTCTTTCCTTCTTTCCTCCCTCTCCCGTCCCTCACTTCCCTCCTCTTCCTTGCTGCGTTGGTTCAGAGCCCTCTCTTGCTGCGAGGGAGAGGCGGGGTGGTGGGGGGAGAGGGAGCGGACGAGAGAATGGCCGTCTCTCTCTCCATGGTGCTCCTCTTACCTCCCAGCGCTACCCCGGTGAGTAGTGTGTGCTTGTGTGGTGGCAAGCTTCAGTGGCAAAAGTCTCCGTGGCACTTCCTGTCTTTAGTCATGTCCTATTTTTGTTCTTTTTTTGGTAACACTTGTGAATGAATTCATGTGTATATATGTCTATTATTGAGGAAAAAACATAATTGGAATCAGTAATTTAAAACAAAATGAAACATTTTTATTGGATTCAGCAATTAAACTGGTAATTTAACCTGTGGTCCAGACAGTACAGGGACAGGACTTTTCCACTTCAAAAGAACAAGACTTTTAGTGGGAGGTTTGTCTCTGAATACTTGGATTGGTAAGTGGCGTACAAATATGATTGTGTACTCCGAGGATATAAAGCTTTGACCCTACGTTTGAACCCAAACTAATGGAAAATGTATATTTTTTTACATTGCACATGTAAACAGACTTGCTAAGTAAATTAGCTTCAAATTAGATCTTTCAAACTTGCATATCTTACAAAGTTAGAGTCCATCCCAGTTTTCAGTGAAACATACTGCTGTGATGTTCTAGCATTACTACAAAACATGTCAGCTGTTTATTCTATGACTCAATATACACCTTGAATTGTATGTTGGGTGATAATAAATGAGCTGCTCTGAGTATTTCAGTTTTGGTTTCAGGGGAGCAGATGTGATCGGATATCAGTCCAAAAAAAAACTTTCTGCAAAACCCAAATACTAAAGTCTTGAACTGATGCTTGTTTTAAGAGGTGCAGTCATGTGTCTTGGAATGAGTTACTACCTCAACTCACTGATGCAGATGCTCGTTGGTGCACAGGCGATCTGTCTGTTAATGAATCCTGTTTTAAGGCTCAAGTGTGAATTTTACATAACATACTGTGTTTGTAAAACTGGTGTATAATAAGACATGATTACCTGATCTGTTGTAGGATTTGGACAAAACTGCATTTTACTGTATTCAAGTTTGTTTATCTTACTAGTGAAATGCATCTTTATTGACTCTGTGTTACACTGCTAAAGCAGTTTTTTGGTTTGTGACTCATTTGGCAAATGGACTTAAAGTTACCTACTTTTGGTTAATCAAACATAACGAGGATTGAATAGGATCTTCATGGATTCATTACATACACATGCTTAAAGTAGTTTGTTTTACTTGGTAATCTACATACTACATATATGTTGTTATTGATGGCTCTGTAATTTAAGGGATTTCATGTGTGCACAAACAAATTTACATAATTATCACCATTTATGGTATAATCACATTAAGAATAAGATCATACTGGTCTGGGATAAATTTGATTTTGATAAGTCATACATTTAAATACAAATATCATAATTAAAGCATCCTTTGTTTATTTTTCTGTCTTTTACAGCAGGAGCATACTATCCAGCTCCATCGCAGTACTCTGCATCTGTCCAGCCACCACCTGTCATAATCAACCCCGCCCAGCAACAGCAACAAGCCCCACCACCTCAGCAACCACCGGCACAGCCACAAGGCCCACCAAAGAGAGAACGCAAACAGGTAGTGCGTCCTGACAAAAAGACAGTGCTGCTCTGGTCGAATGTCCAAAAAAGACAAAGAAAAAAAACCTTGAATGGGGGGAGAGTATTGTCCTTTCAATGTGGAACATTCTCCTTTGGCTGAAAATAACAATGGCGTTTGTCATGATGGGTGCAAGCTAAAGATCAGTAGTGACCAGATAGTTGCACAGAGTTTGTTGAATATATGTTTAGTATTATTTTTATGTTGGATACAAGTGTTTTTATAAAGCCAAAAAATATTTTCTCTCTAACAGATAAGAATACGAGATCCCAACCAGGGTGGGCGTGATATCACAGAAGAAATCATGTCCGGTGGAAGATCTACTACCACACCAACTCCACCACAGGTACGATGTTGGGCAGTCTAGTTTGTACTGACCAACTTTAACTTGGATAGAAAACGGGTATAACTTTTGTTTTGTCAGCCATATAAATAATTTTTATGCTCTGTGTAAGAAAGTAAGTAAATAAAGTATGTGATGTGAAGTAAATTAAAACCAGCTAAAGACACAATTTAACTTATCATAAAACTGTAAAAGGGGAAAATACTTAAAGGCCTTTAGAAATATAATTTTAGGTAAAATAATAAAAAATACAGAGTTTCTTGTTTTACTTTTAAAGAAAGTGCACATTTGAGTTTAAATAAAGCATTTATTGTTGGACAGAGTAGAGCAGTGTTATGTAATTCTGTACATACCAGTCCCCACTCATTTATTTTTCACTGAGGTGGTAAAAATGTTTAAAACTAATAACTGGTGCATATTGAAAAAGCAGTTTTGTTGCTAAATTAGAATACACAAATTATTTAATCTGTGGTTAACTTGTTGAAATTTGTGGGTAGGAAGAAATATCTATATTTTAGCTAATACATTGCATCAATGGGAAACAATAAAGCTTTTTAAATGCCAAAATGCAATTGGTGCCCATCTGACAAACTCAAAAATAAACAAAAATAATAATCCTAAATATTGCACATTGTAATCACAATGGGAACCAATGTTTCCAGTTGCATATGATGTGAGTTATTAATGTTTTTCATTTAAATCATCTGGTGTAAGAAACAATTCTGCTGTTTGATTTTTAGGCTTCTGGTGGAGATGCAAGTCCTCCCCAGACTAATGGTGAAGTTGGCCAGCCTTTCATGCAAATGTCAAGAAGAGGTGAGGAAAGGCTTTGGATTTCAAGCCATTTAAAAAAAAAAAAACTTTCTCTGCAAAGTTTTATCATCATGTGACATACTTCTGTTTTATGCTGTCCAGATGATGTTACAGACCTCCCTGCTTGTGCTGAAACCCCTTCACCTCCTGCTTTGACAAAGATGGAACCTGTTGTGGAGGCCAAACAGGAAGCGGATAAGCAAATGGCTCCACCTCCTGAGTTAACTACTCAATCTGTAGCCCCAACAGCTGCTGAGGAGGCACTGCCCCCATTAATAAAGGACCAGCAGTCTCCACCTTCACTCACTCCAGCTGCAACAGGCCCCACTGCTCCCGCTGGGCCAGTTAATAAAGTCAGTGCTGATGTTAGTGACACAGTCGACTCTCCCGTGGGACCTTCAGCATCATTAGTGACGCAGGAAACACCTATGAAAACTGAGGAGCCTCAGGCAGCTCTATCTGAGAAGGTACTAACAACGGAAGAAGTGAAAAAAGAGGATGTTGAGAAACTGGAGAAAGAGGAGCAAGTGACCAGCACTAAGTTGGAGCCTGCAGCTGAAGTTGTAGCAACAGTTACTCCTGTTAGCATGGCAAAAGAGGAAGAAGCTTCAAAAGAAGAGAGTGAAGTATGTCAGTCTTCCTCTGTACAGGAACCTGCTGCTCCCCAGACTCTGGATGCTGACCTGAGCTCTGCCCCTGAACTAAAGCCCACAACAGTTGAAATAGCAGAGCCTCCTCTCCCAAATGGTCTTCCTCAGGAGACCGAAGAGCTGTCTGAGGATATGACAGTTTCTGACACTACACCCCATGACAAGCCTGATGCTTCTGAATCTCAGGAATCTACACCTGCGGCTAAAACAGCGACACCAGCCCAGGAGGAGGAGGAGGTTGCAGGGAAAGAACAGAAGAAAGAAGTGGAACAGAAGAATAAAACAGAAGATGACCCTCCTGCCTCTGTCATCTGCACAGAGGAATTCACTATGCAAGGTAAGGTAGAGATGTTTCTTTCCTTTGTTTTGACTGTGGAATATGTTTTTTTTAAGTGGAATTTAATGTAAAAAATGTGATTATTCTGCAGCTGCTATGTCTGTGCCAAAGAAGAAGAAGAACATGAAAGAGCTCAACAAGAAGGAAGCCATTGGAGACCTCCTGGATGCCTTTACAGAGGTGAGTTTCCCTTCAGAGACCAATTTAATCTTTTCCAACAACAATAGTTAGGATATTTAGTCTTGAAATGTACATTTTCTGAAAGGTAACTATAACACTAAAATATCTCCATTAATGTTTGTAGGAGCAGAAAGCCAAGACTGTTCCTGAACCCTTGTCCACTCAGGCTAAACCTCCAGCTCCAGCTGAACCTCCTGTTGAAGCACCAGATGAGACCTGGGAGGAGAAAGAAGACAAGCAGAATGCAGAACCAGAGAAACCTAAAGCAACATCTGAGCCAACTGAGCAGAAATATGGATACAAAGAAGGTAAGTGATTACATGTGCTGGTCCAAAAAGACTTTGACTGAAATAACTTTGAGTGCATAATCATTCATATAGTGTCAAATCAAGTAAATTAAAGCTACTCTTAAGAAAAGTACATTTAACTTTCTGTTTTGTTCATTTTTACATGGTAACGGCCTCTCAATATATATTTTTTGAGTGACTTCAATTTAATTCTCTCTCAAGCATGCACTGCTTCCCATTTAACAAGCAGCAGTGTAACATGTTTGAGATACATCAATATCAATAAAGTTAAGTCTATTGTATTAATGATTTTTCTTATCTTTATGCAAAGGAATTATTGGGTCAAACCCAGAAACATATACATGTGACTGTCAACATGGCACCAGCCTAAACTGGAGCAGGCACATTAACACACATGCATGTAGAGGTGGATTAAGTTAGTTCCTGCTCCATCAGACATGATGTGGGATTAATATGCTTTCCAAACTTTCCTTATAAATAGTTAAATAGACATCTATGAAGTAAACAAATTACCAGGAGAAAACTTATAATTGTGTTTAAAGCTTCCACATTGACTCAACGTGAATCATTTTAGTTTAGTTGTTTTTTTAGTTTAGCAAGATGTAACAGGTTTGTTAGCTTTTTGGGAGCTGTTGGCTAAAATAGAGCTTGCCCTTTTTTCTTTTCATTTAATGCTTTAAGTGACGATAAAGATTTATTTAAATTGATCGATCAATCTATCTGAAAAGCTGTTTATACATTAGCCTGAATTATTTTAAAGAGCTGGTAGATTAATTGAAACACTGAATCTTTATTCTGTTTCTGAAATCCATTTAAGGGCCATCTGTTTATTTGTTTTTTTTGGACCACCTTGGTTCAGATCCAGATTAAACTTGCAGCATCTATTTTACAAATTCACTCACTTTCGATGTATTTCCTGCCATCTTTCCTGCCTTGAAGCCTTCTTTTGATCCTCCATCTCAGAAAGTATATTTCTACATGAACACTGAACAGAAGCTGTAATTTAAAGAATAAAACACAAACCAAATAGTCCACAGTATTGGGCAGAAAATCATAGCCCCTCATTGTTCAGGGCAGTTGCATAATGGTGAAACCTTTTTCTCAAGTTGATAACAAGTTTTCTGTTGCAATGGAGTAAACTGAACGAGTAGTGTAACAATCTGTTCAGTAAGGGTCATTTTTATACTTGCACAGTCATATTCAGACTGAACTCAGACATGCAGTCCTTAATAAAAGATAACAGAACATAGCCATTGGGGAAGACTATCTACATTGACAAAATACTGCTCGAGCAGGAATGGGCCAACAACTAAAATGATTATAAAGAGAACAAAGAGCCAAGTGATAAATGGCAAAGAAGCACAGGTGAAAAGCTCAGGGAACTGCTGAACCATACAGGCTTCACTATTCATCACTGACTTTCCCTCTGTTACAAAGCAGATCTTTGTCTACTTCTGTTTTTTTAACAGCAAAACTAAAGCACCTGCAACAAGACAAACACAACCAAGAAGAGCCCACAGTTCAGATTGTTCTACATTTTTCTGAGAGTGCTCCCAAGTGGCAGTAATATGCTATAACATGCATATGTGCATTGGCTTCTGCAGAAGTGATTTAATAGCTTAACCACAAAGAAAAGTGGTGATTTTTTAATCCCCTACAATCTGCAGGGGAGATGCTATTCCAGCACCATGCCAGAATTCTGGCGTGTGACAATTAGTGATTGGATTTAAAGATGAGTACAAAACTGAAATAATCTGAACTAGAGATTCCTGAATAGTGGACGTTGTCGCTCTTAACATTAAATGTCTCCCACAAATGTGCATTCTTCCCATCACATGTTTTAATTTTTCTCTGACAAATTGTTCCTGGGATAGATAGAATTGCTTTCACTGTTTTGGCCATCAGGTTAGAATTTGGCCTCTATGATTCATGGGCAGAAATGAAAGTCATATTGACAGCAGCAGCATCTTTCTGAAATGTTCTGAGGGTTTCAAGTGGAGGGACTCAGCTCTGCTGGACAAAAATAAGAGTGCTTTGAAAACCAGCTTTAACTTTTCATTTGGCAGCAACACAATTCTTAAAGATGCTAGTGTCTTTACATGGACACTCAGCCCAAAAGTATAAATCAGTACCTAAGATTAGTTCTGTCTTTTGACAAGCAATTGCTGTATATAGTATTTTTTTCTGTATAACTTGCTAGTAAAATAAGGATTGCATTCAAAGAATGTCCAGTACCAGTCAAAGGTTTTGACACCCTTTCCCATGGATTTAATGGAAAAGTGTGTACAAACTTTTGACTGGTAGTGTATGTAATCTTCCCTTCAATAACAAATCTCTACATTGCCTGTTTCTCAGAAAATTGGAAGCCAATAAATCCAGAAGAGAAGAAGCGGTACGACAGGGACTTCCTACTCGGCTTCCAGTTTATCAACGCCAGTCTGCACAAACCTGAGGGCTTGCCTGTTATCAGTGATGTGGTCTTGGATAAGGTAGGTGATGGTTTGGCTTTACTGAAAGAATTTCCACGATATGAAGGAACCTTATTGGTAATGACCTCATGTGTTGTTTTGAAATTGTACTTCAGTATGTCAGAAGTGCCTCTTACTTTTACCTTAGGTGAACAAAACTCCCCTCCGACCTGTTGACCCGGCTCGAATGATGAGCGTGGGCCCTGATTTTACTCCTGCATATCTGGGAAATCTGGGAAGTAGATCAATGGGAGGACCACGAGGACCGGTTAGTTCAAATGTCTGTCTCTTGGGTTGTATCATCCCATGCAAACTGTAGTCTTTTAAATTTATTTTTCCAAATAAGCATCTAGCTTTGTTTTTTGTGGTGTTTGTTTGGTTTGTTTAGCCCCCTGGGCCACGTCGCTCCCAGCAAGGCCAGCGAAAAGAACCCAGGAAAATTAACATCAGCAGCATGTCCCTCAATGATGATGTGCAGCTCAACAAGGCTGAGAAGGCCTGGAAGCCCTCTATGAAGAAGCCCTCTCGTGTGCGTAGTGGGGATGAAGAAGATGACGACCCAGATCAGGCCAAGACTCAAGATGTGTTCAAGCGTTTGCGTAGTATTCTGAACAAGCTGACCCCACAAAAGTTTCAGGAGCTGATGAAGCAGGTGACAGAACTAACAATAGATACAGAAGAGAGGCTGAAGGGAGCCATCGACCTCATCTTTGAGAAGGCCATCTCAGAGCCCAACTTCTCTGTGGCCTATGCCAACATGTGTCGCTGCCTTATGGGGGTAAGTTGTATTGTATTTTTATTGAATGCACTAATGATGACTGCTCTTTTGTATCATGTTTGTGGGCCCCTGATAACTCATAATGGGGAGCTGAAGGAGCACACTTTCATCTGTACATCTGAATTTGATACCTAATTCTTGTACCAAATTAAAATAGTTTGCATCCTAAAATGCAGAAAGCCTCTTTATATATATTATTGTCGTCCTCCAGTTGAAAGTCCCTGCCCCAGACAAGCCAGGAAACTATGTGAACTTCCGCAAACTGCTGCTCAACCGCTGCCAGAAGGAATTTGAGAAGGACCAGGATGATGATGAGTTCTTTGAGAAAAAGCAAAAGGAGTTGGAGGCTTCCAAAGATGTAATTTAAAACAAGTTTTACATTTACCATTTTTAGAGACAAGTAAATGGCTGCTTAAATAAAGTCGTTTGAGCAAACAAACACCCTTTTTGTTTTTACCTTCAGGATGAAGAGCGTGAGCGCTTGAGGGTGGAACTGGAAGAAAACCGAGACAAGGCGCGGCGGCGCTCACTGGGCAACATAAAGTTTATTGGCGAGCTCTTCAAGCTAAAGATGCTGACAGAAGCCATCATGCATGACTGTGTAGTGAAACTACTGAAGAATCATGACGAAGAGTCTCTCGAGTGTCTCTGCAGACTGCTCTCCACTATTGGCAAAGACCTGGACTTTGAGAAGGCCAAAGTAAGCCTGTGATGTTTTTACCATCTGCTATGAGAATGGTTTTTGTGTTAGTGTCTGGGCCACTGATTATTAGTGATGGGTTTGAGGTACTGAGGAGACATTTATATACATGGAATTTATTCAGCTTGTACTGCAGCATTCGTCTTATAGCAGTGCAGCATAAAAGCCACTGTTTTTTTTTCTGCTTCAGCCTCGTATGGATCAGTATTTCAACCAGATGGACAAGATCATCAAGGAGAGAAAAACATCATCCAGAATCCGTTTCATGCTGCAAGATGTCTTAGACCTCAGAAGGGTAAAAAAAAAGTTGTTTCATAATAAAAGGCAGTAAAAAAACCTGTATTTTCATATATGATTTAATCCTGTATGGTTTTGGAACATGTAATAATAATAATCACCTTCCATCTGTGATCCTCAGAATAACTGGGTGCCTCGTCGAGGAGACCAGGGTCCAAAAACAATTGACCAGATTCACAAAGAGGCTGAGCTGGAGGAGCACAGGGAACACATCAAGGTTCAGCAGCAGCTTTTATCAAAGAAAGACAGTGGTGGAGGTGGTAGTGGTGGAGGTGGCAGGATGGGAGCGAGCACGGGGGGCCGAGGTTCTCACACTCCAGGAGGGGGCCGGATTAGCCAGCCGCAGGATGAAGGCTGGAACACTGTACCCATCTCAAAGAACAGACCCATTGACACCACCCGCCTCAGCAAGATCACAAAGGTATTGTGGAAAACCTCCATAAACTGTGGTTTAATTTTGTATAGTTAAATCCCTCATGTGGGCTCTCCACCCATGTGAGGGGCTATATAGTTTTGTTTTAAAGTTTTGAAGTTGGAGAAAATTGTTTATTTTACAGTATAAAATCATTTTGTTAGTTTGTTTATGGATGGAAATGTTTGGTTTCTCTGAAGCCTGGTGCTATGGACTTCAACAATCAGCTGCTGGCTCCGGGTGGAAAAGGCATGTGGGGTAGCTGGGGAAAAGGCAGCAGTGGAGGAAGTGGGGCTAAATCAGCAAGTGGCGAGCAGGGTAAACACCTCTGTCCAAAATGGATAGCATGTATTTGTGATTATTTAAGTGACTGGGTCTTAATTTATTCTTTACCTTTTTTTTTTTTTTAAAGACACTGGACGTCCAGCCACCAGCACACTCAACCGCTTCTCAGCCCTTCAGCAGTCTGGTTCAATGTTGTCTTCAACAGAACCTGATCGCAGAGTTCCTCAGAGGTATGCATGTGCAGCAGATCTAATCTACCTAATTTGCTCCTCCTCAGCAAATGGCCACAGGGGTGTTTAAAGCATTTTTGTTGTCTGAAAAACTTTTTAGGTCGAGTTCCAGCCGTGAACGTGGCAATGACAGAGACAGAAGTGATCGAGACAAGGATCGGTTTGACAGATTTGCTCGCAGCGAGGGACGGGATGGAACCCAGATCACCAAGAGAAGTTTCAGCAGAGAGTCACAGGAGCGTGGTGGGAGGGGCGGAGGAAACCAAGCTTCAACTGAACCTGTGCGTCGCGTCGCCAGCATGACCGACGACAGGGACCGAGGAAGCAGGGACCGAGGAAGCATAGACAGAGGAAGCAGGGACCGAGGAAGCATAGACAGAGGAAGCAGGGACCGAGGAAGCATAGACAGAGGCAGTCGGGACAGGAGTCTAAGCAAAGACATTACAGGTATGAAACTTCAGAGCAAAGTAAAGACTTAAATGCCTAAACAGAAATGCATTAAATAAAAAATATTTTTGTATGTTGATGATGCAGGATAAGAGGTGAGTTTTAACTTGTATGTACATGTTGTGTTTTGCAGTTAAGCAGATTACTCCCACCCCTCCTCCTTCACTTACTAAGCCTTCCTTGTCAGAAGAAGAGGTGGAGAAGAAGTCAAATGCCATTATTGAAGAATATCTCCACATCAATGATGTGAAGGTACAAGACGAGCATTATGCATGCAACGATGTGTACTGAAATAAGTTGACATTACACCAGTAACATCATATTTTCTGACACTGCAGGAGGCATTGCAGTGTGTGGCAGAGCTCAATAGTGCCTCGCTGCTCTATGTGTTTGTTCGGAATGGCCTGGAGTCTACACTTGAACGCAGTACCATTGCCAGGGAACACATGGGCTTGTTGCTGCATCAGCTTGTGAAGGCAGGGACATTGCCCGTGCAGCAGTACTACAAAGGGTGAGCATTTAACTGGACATGCATCACACACATTCCCCTCTCGGTTGGAGATGTTTTGTAGAACATACTGTTGCCTTTTTTCTTTTAAGAAAATTGAGTTCTGTCTTTGTGTCTTTTTGTAGGCTTCTAGAAATCCTGGAGGCAGCGGAGGACATGGCCATAGATATACCTCACATCTGGCTCTACCTGGCTGAACTCATTACCCCCATGCTCCATGAGGGAGGCATCCCTATGGGACAGCTCTTCAGGTGAGCCCTGAAACAAAAATGATTTAATAAGATGATGTTCAACTAGCAGAGGTTTAAGAATATAAACTGACAGAGACACACTAAACTATCTATATTTTCTGTTTTATGCTTATAGTGTGGGATTTCAGAGTGCTTGGCCCATAAGTAGTTAACGTTGTCCCATCAAATAATCAGTCTTATATAAATAGGTTTCTGTCTTTGAATGAATATAACCATAACACTTTAATTGGGGAAAACAGATTAATGCAAAAGTTTTATAATTTTAGGTTTCTGAAATAAAGCAAAACATGTACTGATGGGTCATCTGGTAGCTATGGACAAAATTATGCTGGACATTTGGTCGGAGAAATTAGCAACTTTACATTTATGTATATTATATATATATGTGTGTGTGTTACAACTATTTATTGTTCTCAAATACAGCTACAGTTTTACTAACAATCAAAATAAAGTGCACTTAATTCAGTTCCCTTGCCTCTTCAGGGAGATCTCAAAGCCGCTTGTGCCTCTGGGGAAGGCTGGCGTGCTGCTGGCACAGATCCTCAAGTTACTCTGCAAAGGAATGGTAGGTAGATGAATCTTAGAATGACTTGATTTTGCATTGAGAATGTTGTAAAGCTAAAAAGGTTTGTATCATGTCCCTCTCTTACCCACTTCAGACTGCTAAGAAGGTCGGGACCCTGTGGAAAGAAGCTGGGCTAAATTGGAATAGCTTCTTGGACAAGGATGAAGACGTCAACAAGTTTGTCACTGATCAGGTAGAAAACTGATGTTTTTCAGTTTTGAAATGATCGTAATGTAAAACATAAAAGTGTGTAAAGGGTTTCTCATACTGGTTCACTTGTTGGGAGCATTTAATATTTATAAATAAATAAAAATAAATATTTAAAGCTCACCTTCACATGAACTCCTAAAAAGTGATATATCATTATGATAATGGAACATGTTGTCACCTTTTACACCACTGTGTTGTGTGGTGATACGTGGAAACTTCAACTCCTTCAGTTATTGCAGTGAGAGTGCAATATTTACCTTGGTTTTTAAACACAAGTTGTTTTAACATGAGAAAGAAGTGATAAAATTTAAAGTAAATGTAGGTATAAATAAATTATTGTAGTTGTAAAGGTGTTTTACTGAATACAACTGCTCAGGTGTCTGTTTCAGCTTTAAATATTAATAGTGTTCAGTTTGTTCTCATTATCTCTGCTTTACCAAAAACTGGTGAGTCAGGAAACTACAAGATATCGCCTCCAGACTTTTATTGTCATCTGTATTTTAGAAAGTGGAATTCACCACGGGAGAAGACATGGAGTCAAAAGAAGTTGGTAAGAAGATCCTCAGTGGAGAAGAGATCAGCAAACAGCTGGACAGACTTCTCCAGGACAAGGCCAACGACCAACGAATCAGAGATTGGGTTGAGGTAGGAGTGCATTTGTAATAAATTTGGCATTTAAAACATGTCATAAAGTCGTTTAATGTTTTGAGCTAATAAAACACTTCTTAGTCACAAATACTCAGTGTTTGAAGAAAAGTTTCCTCATGTACATTAAATATTAGGTAGGTAACTTGGTTTGTAGATTAGGCTAAAAGAATAAAATCACTAGTCTATTTTACTTTTAAGTATTGTACTATTAAGCTGAATAGCTTACCTGCCAAAATTATAAGAATGAAATATGAATGTAGTCTTCCACTAGAAAAAAAATAACAGCGTCATAAAAAGGACTTTGTCATCTAAGATAAACATCCATACATGATAGAGTTCTGTAATTGCTGTCATTAATATTGGCACCACATTTTGTCCCAACTTACAAAAATATCACCTAAACAACTTATTGTGTTCTTTTTGATGCACTTTATCAAATTGTTCTACCTCATCAGCAGAATTTGTATCTGTTGTGTTGTTATATGCTTGGCTGCAGTCGGCATCTGAACATGGCAGTTTAGTATCAGCTTCCTGCAGTTAAGCCCACAGCAATATAATTTTTCCCACGTTCTGCAGTATGCTTCATCAGCACAACTAAAACCTTTAGCCTAGTTTTCCTTTATTTAAATTTAAAGACAATTTGCATAATCTTTATGGGGTAAGTTGACCTCTATCAGATGTAAAGGTAATGCAGGAGATCTGGGTCACCATACAGTGCACTTCTCCTGTCTGCTGTTATAAAAAAAACTATTATATTTTAACTCATAAAATTATTAATGGCAGTAAATTGTGCATATTCTCGCTTCATGTTGGTGGTTTTGTTATTTTAGTGTATTTATTGCATATGAACGTTCTTATTGCATATGTTTTCTTTATTCAGGCTAATTTAGATGAGCAGCAGACCGCTTCCAACCAGTTTGTACGAACACTGATGACATCAGTCTGCCAGTCCAGCATCATCTGTAAGTATGACTAATACAGCATGTTTCCCTCTAAATGTGTCCTGTGTTTCTGTGTGTTAGCACTGAGGTCATAACAGCAGCACATTCACAAAGAAGAGAAAATGTTTATTATACAAACATTTATTTATTTTAGAAGCTAGTATGTGAAACCTAAGGTGGCAGAGAAGTTTAATTCCTTCTTGTTTAAAGTTGTTTTTCTAAGGCTGTGTGTGTAACCTGTTTCAGGTGACAACCCGTACAAGGTTGATGTGAAGCAGATCCATCAGAGGGCCAGTTTGCTGCAGAGATACCTTTGTGATGAGCAGAAAGAGCTGCAGGCCCTTTACGCCCTCCAGGCTCTCATGGTGCACATGGAGCAGCCTGCAAGTGAGTGTTTTGCACATAAAATGTGAAACATGCAGATAAACGTTTTCCATCAAAGTTAGTGTGTTCCTCAAAATCAATTTACTATACCTCTGAGCCACAACAGAAACTAAAAGGAATGAGTGTGTATCTGCTATATTTTCCCTTTGCTGCAATAAATGGACCAGTGATCAGGACCACCAGCTCTTTGCATGTTAGTGAATGATCAGCACTGACATTTGTGCTTATTCTGCCCAGACCTGCTGCGGATGTTCTTCGATGCCCTTTATGATGAGGATGTAATCAAAGAGGAGGCCTTCTACAAATGGGAATCCAGCAAAGATCCTGCTGAGCAAACGGGGAAAGGTGTGGCCTTAAAATCCGTCACGGCTTTCTTCACCTGGCTCCGCGAGGCTGAGGAGGAGTCCGACAAGGACTGAAGCAACGATGAGAAAACTGGGATCCCCATTTTTGTCATGGTGGATGTTCAGCGAGCAGTAGCCGAGAGTTATGAACAATATTGCCAGAGGGGCAGACCCGAATCAGTCCTCAATGAGGATAACATTTTTTCTTTTCCTTGAGGGATGGACTCAGAAAACAATCATTTCTCTCTTTCCTCTCTCTATCCTGCTTCCTCATCATTTCCCCTCCTGCTTTACACAGCAAGTGTCCTCATCAAAATAAACTTGAAAATGGACTCAGCAGGACTGCTTGTTAATGAGGTGTGAAGTATCCCACATCACTACGAAACTTTCTTTTTGACACAGTGACACAAACCAACTGGCTGCTTTTCCATTGTTCCAGACAATTATGATGCCTAACATCCTATTTGACCTGCAGGAAGAAAAAGCACGACGTGTGGTGTAGTGAGTTTCCAAATGTATGGGTATCATCATGCTATAATGTGTGTAACCCAAACACCGCTCTTCTGTCCTTGTCCTTTTACTGGAGTGTGCAGCATGACTGAAGTGTGTTTCTAATAATGATACCGTGGGCAAAATGTTCGTAGGCGAATTGTACATGAAATAATCTTAATTTGATGGATGGAGTTTTTAAAGCAAAGGTTGTCTATTTTCTCTTGTTTCCTATCATGAACTTGCAGAGGACAGATGTTGACTTTGACTACTGGGGGGTGGTCTTAATGCTTCCTCTAAGCCATCCTCTCCCATCCCCAGTAGTGAACCACACTGACTGACTTTTCATCTTTACCTCTTCTGTACTAAAACCTGAGCTGTTGTAGAGGACACTTAATGACCCAATCACAGGTAAAACTTGAAATCATCATAAAAATCGACTTGATGGGTATATATAAAGTGGGGGGGAAGAAGAAAAAAAACACAGAAGTGATCCGAAAGCCTTTTCTACTTTAAGTGGAAACTCATTTCAGGACCGTTCTGTAAATATATAATAACTTTTTTCAGTTTTATTTTTCAGAAACATTTCTGATGTTAATTGCAGTGTCTCCTTTTTCAGCAGAAACCACAGTTGTCCAGATGCAGAGAGGTGCTTTAGATAATCCATTGATTTAGTTTTATTTGAATTTTGTAAATATTTTTTTTTCCTTTTGCTTTCTTTATTTAAGAAATTATTGGCTTCTTTTGCATCGGAACTGGAAAGATGAGGTAATGGAACATTGCAAATAAAGGACTCATTAAGTTGCTGAGCATAGTTTTGTGTCTGAAATGTGTTTAATGCTTCTGCGGCTCAAGTTCATTTTATTTTTACCATGAGGGGGGGGTGGTAAAGTAGTTTGTCTTAGGGCCACCAGCTATGTACCCTGAACCTTTGTATCGTTTCTGACTATATAATCTTAGTCTGTATAAGTCAAAGCTTTTGTTTTTAATTTGTGTTTTTTTTTAAAACTTCTAACAAGTAAGGCATAAATATAACAAATATATCGAGGGTATTTTTTTTCTCTTTAAGCCAGGTTTTTAAAAATTAGCTCCAATTTAGTTATCGACACACAGACTGCTTTGACAATCACTTCTTGGGTCCCAGAGTTGTTAATTTATTGTGTTTTTTATATAGTTCTTTCATGATGCGTCAGTGAAGGGTCACCTTTGAACCAGCAATGACCTTTTCATGTGAGCAGAGACATTTAAGGAGAAAAATGCTCCCACTCTGGCAGATGCACCTAGATGTCAAAAGAAAAAAAAACACTGATGCAAATAATTTTTCTCCGAACTGATTGATGCATCTTACAGAAGAGTATCCATCACGTCAGCAATCTGACTTCATTTCTCCCCTACTGCCATTTAACATGCAGTCTTATTCCACTCCTTATTCCACTTAACAACATATAGTGGTGTTTTTTCCGAATATAATCAGCATCCAGACATGTTTCAGCCTTATTCACAGCCAGAATGAAGTGGGAAAAACATACTGTCTCAACTCTTCCTCATATTACAACCATCCCCAGTTTCCTCTCATAAATGACACATCTTACATAACTTGACAATTAATTTTCCCCAGATTCAGGTAAAACATGTTTGTGTACAACAACAATTTGATTCTTTATAACAGTTATTACATGTATATTACATAAAAGAGGCTTGTGGCTGCGGCAGTGACATTTTATCTCTTTGTTTTGCTTTATTTTGTTTAATTTTCTCCATGTTACGTTTAAAAATGTCAACAGAAACACGACAAATAAGGTCAAAACGTCATGACAGCGGCGACTTGGGATGTATTTGAGGTACATTTCCACACATTGTGTGTGCGTCCTGGTACAGCTGTGTGCGGATTTGTTATGAAATGAAAAACAACAAACACACTGTTGTTTTTCTTGAACTAAACCCGCAGGTTGCAGTATCTTCTTAGCTGCAAAGGGGTAGGAGGGAGGGAGGGAGAGACGCTATGACACCGCCTTGCATTGATGACGCTCGCCATCGGGAGACATTTGGACAGCCTTCAGCCTGTGTAACCCATATTCCCAGCAACAAATGGTGCGTCTGAGCCGGAGATGTAATCCTGGAGTTAGAAAGATGTTTGCGCCATCAGTAGCGCACTGATGCTCAACTGCGGACCCTGCAGCTGGAGGACAAACCGCGCTGTATCATCTGTTGATCGGATTGGAGACAATTAAGCGCATTATCATGAGCCGCAGCGGTCCGACTTCCAGGTAAGATACCGTGAAAGCTCTGTGGAGGGAAATGAGCCTCGGCAAAGCTCTGCAGATGTAGCCTGAGTAAAGGGGAATAGCTTTAGGTTTATTCCATGGTGTTTATCTAATGCAAGTATGGCGCTATTGGTATGCAGATTGAGACTTCAGAGGTTTCCAGGGGATCTGCTGCTGCTGCCGCATCTAGTGCCTTATTTTCCTCATAATTGCAGGCTACATATTGCTCTCTTCAATGGCGGGAGGATGTGTTATTCAGTCGTCTGCGTGCCGCTTCTGTTGCATGAATGCACCATTTCCAGAGGAAGGGAAAAAAGCCTTCACTTATCCACACTGCAGCTTCCTCCATCCATACAGAGCTGAGGATGTTTGGCTGCAAGCAGGCTGACTTGACTGGATCCCACTTGTTGGTCATATAAGTCACAACCACAGTCTCTCTAGAGATGAGACAGAGAGCCTGTGTTTGGTCCAAATGTCTCACTGGTAAGTGTCTCTGAAGGCCATGGACAAAATAGTCCGAACACCTCTGCAGCTTAACTACAATCATGTGGTTTGTGTGGCTTAATTAGTTGCATTTGTCAGATGTAATTTGGGGCTGGCAACAAGCCATGTGAAATATATGTTTTTAAAAAGCGACACCACACAGTTAGGAGCTCCAGAGGCCAAACTGAGTCATTATTCTGTTTTATTTAGTCTCTTAAAAAAGTCATGCAGCTGCAGGGGGAAAAATGTAAGAATATCCATAATAAACATACTGAAAAGCAGAAATTTAATTTAGCCAACACATTTACAACTGAGAGAAACAAGATAATGTTTTGCCTTTATATTGACTTAGACTGTATCATTTAATAGTTGATTATAATCTGATATCTCGAATAATAATCTAATTATGATTAAAGCAATAGAAGAACAGAGCCGGGGTATATAACATCTGGCTGTAGTTTCCAGTCGAGGTGTTGGAACCTTTATTTGGCTCACAAGATGAATTTCAGGGGTCACGGGGAAAGGTCACCATCCCCCTTGAAAGGTGCAAAAAATCTGCAAAGAGGCACACAATGAAGTAGAAATAGCAATAATTCTGAGGAAAATTATTGCAATTAGATGAACAATGAATGAAATATTTTTTGCAAAGAATTCCAAATTAAAGCAAGACATTGTTATTTTAATACACACTAAAATATACTAAATAATTAAAAATACTAGAATATATAATATAATAATAGAAGATAACTTATAATATATGTTTACTACAGTCATCATGTCAGAAAAAAGATACAATTATTTCTCACTTTTGACACAAAGCAGGCTAAATATAAATGAGAGAACAACCATCATACCATGCAAATGCTGCTAATTTGCATGTGACCTACTATAATGTAATTTCTAGTACTGGCCTCAGTTATAATGTAGGCTAAAGCTGATGTCCATTTGGTGTATTTATACACACCCTGCAATGAAAGAGCTGAGGGATTTAAAACCTGTGTACCTGAACCTCAAAAAGAGCCTTTTGGAGTGCCACATGTTGATGTGTTTATCGGCATTCAGGATGAGTGACATCTCTCATGTGTGTTTTTAAGCTAAATCTCTCTTTTGTGGTGTAAAAGGCAGTCACCTTGGCTAGAAAAGCTGTTTGCACCTACCTCTCACCGCCCCTTACAGCATCCCTGATGCACATTTACTGTCAGTGTAAGTCTTGAGCCACTGTCAGAGGCTTTTTCTCTTTCCATGCTTTAGGGGCCAATCTCCTTAAGAATGTCTGTCAAGTCAGATGTTTGCTCAGGCAACATATTCGACTTCCACTTGTACTGTTTCAAATTCCTCTTGTGCTCTGACTGCTACAGCTACAGATATGGATGACCCATCTGATCTGCTTGGTTGTGTGTGATTGTTTTGGACATGGAGGTTATTAGGTAGGGCTATCACTTTTAATCAGCAGCTTTGTGGTGAACAGGCCTGGCTGGAGCTGCTTATTCAGGGTTGGTCACACGCCATATGTTTGTCCAGTCAAATGGAGACTGTCTCCACTGCCCTCTCCGCCCCTCCACCTCAACCATTCTAACCGGTTTCGCCGGCTTACTGTGGCTTTAGAAGCATCTGTGCAGTAAATTTAGGGCATAGCTGTCTGCTTGTCTGCCCTGTGGTTTAAAGCACCAGAATCAAGCTGCAATGTTTAGTCGTGTTGGTTTACTGTGCCGTGAAACCATCTCTGCATGTCCACAATGAGGGAGAGCACCAGGAGTAGTAAAAGAATGGAAAGAATGGAGAGACAGATAAAGGAAGAGGTAGGTGCTTTTTTACTTTTACAAGAAGGCCACAGACATGTTTTTGTTTGGGTTTATCATGTGCTCCATATTTGATCTTTGAGGCTATTTTAAGGTCATTCATAAAAACAGCTGCTGTAATTCAACTTGCAGTTATGACTAATGACTAAAACTTCATATGGCAGATGGGAAAAAAACACTGCAGCTTTGTGCAACAGCAAAGGAAACTTTTTGTTTGTGATGTTAAGTCTTGCTTGTCTTGCAGGTGAAATTTGAGGAGAGTGAAATGATTCCGAAGTCAGGAAAATCTCCAGCGGACTCGCGTAAAAGTGTAGGCATCCATGAGTTCGCAGCACTTGCCAGGTCCTCCTTAAATGGTGAAATACTCTCTTTTGCTTTGTGTACTTTTACATTGCGTATATTTAAGCATCAGATTCGAACCTCTGTCGCTTTCTGTCCAGGCATCTCTCAGGCAGTGAGGGACCATGTGACAAAGCCCACGTCACTGGCACAGGGCCGGGTCGCCCACCTGATAGAGTGGAAAGGTTGGCCAAAACCTGCAGCTCCTCCACCAGGCACCCAGTCACAATTCAACTCCTACTGCCATCTGACTGAAGGGGAAAAGGAGGCTCGGTTTGCTGCAGGTATTTGCTTTTTTGTTTGTTTCAGAAGAGTGTTAGGTGATAGTAGCTGTATGTTTGTTGTTTTTCTTAAATCACATGTCTGTTTCTATGAGCATGTGTATCCTCTTAGTGCGGTTTAACTACAGCATCATCTCGTGACCGGTGCCCACCTTCTGTCATGCACCTAATTCCCTCAAACTCCTCTATGTCATCCATAAGCTCCTCCCATTATGATGTCTCTAGGGTGACAGCTTGCCTTGGCAGCAGACGGTGGCCTATTAGACACTCTCCCACAGCAATTCAATGTCCACCAACAGTACAGCAGCTCCTGTTGTTTTGCTGTGACTCATCCTTTCTGGTGCCAGTGACATTGTTGTGGTTTGATGAGGATATAGAGCAAGAGGGAGGAAAGTTAGAAATGGAGTGAGCGTACATCATGTACTTTAGGAAGTTTTCCCGCTTGCTAGTTAATGAAACAAACGGCTGAAGATGGTCTTTCTGTGGATGTTAAAGTTAAAATAGAAAGGAAGCTCCCCGTGACTCCGTTCAGGGAATAAGTAGTAGAAAATGGATGGATGGATGGATGGATAGGAAGGAAGCTTCTGACCTGGAACAATTTAATTTTTTATGTGTTATTGGTTTTATTGTTTTTGTGTGTTTGAAG
>JBAMHV010000008.1:12544079-12565072 GCA_037177535.1 Pseudomugil gertrudae
TATATATTAATTTGTATATGCAGTGGCAAGATCCTGTGTAGCCAAAAAGACACAGCAACCTGCAGGTTTACTTCAAGACAAGAAATTAGTACTTGTCATATATTTCATAACACCTCACACATCCTTACTGGTACATTTCTGACAGGATTGGGAATCTTCTGCCTGTATATTTTAATAAAATTTTTTGTGTCATTTAGCCTTATCTATACAGCAATATGGAATAAAATTATTATATTATTTGTATCTTCTTTAAATTGTTCACATACAGCAGCAACTTAAAAATGATAAATGATTGGATGAGTTATCTGTATCTTATTGTTACTGGTTAGCTACAAATGATCAAATCACTGAAGTGGAGTCAATTTACTGGTAAAATTAAACTCTTGCTGATGTTCTTTAGAAGATTGCAAATAATTCTCTGATGTATTTCTTTAATTGATAATAATGGATTAGATCTAATCTGCACTGAGTTGATGATGGCACTCAAGCAGCTAACATTGGATCCATTATTCAGTCATACTTTGTGATGGTAACATAAATGTGTAGCCACAGTTACCCTGAAAGAAACTGTCAGAAACATGGGTACCAAAGCAAGCCAATGGCTTGATACCAGTGTTGCAAGGTGGGAAAAGTGTCTTGCTCAAGGACACAATGGCAAATAGGGAAGCATTGGATTTGAACCACCAATTTTCCAGTCATTTGATAATATCGCCTGAGTCACTGTCTTCACAATGAAGACATGCCATGTGGGACACTCAAACAAATTGATGCTGAAATGCATGTACACCACCTACTTTACTTGTCACTGTTGGTGACTGTCATCACACTTCAAACCCCACACAGCTGCCTGTATTGGACAAATTTAGAGACATTGCAGAGTCATCTTCCACTCAAGAGCATATGCTAGTTTTGCATCATGCATAAAACCACCTAATGGGGTTTATTAGCCCTATTAACACAAGAGCAAACCATAAACCGAATGAATGAAGCTGGCATGCAACACTAGAAAAAATGCTAACAAAGCAAAGCTTCTGGGATTTATCAGTAACTCCCAAAGTCACCCGGGCATATGTCGGGTCAGTTACACTCCACAGTTTTTAACTGTTTGGGTCCTAATCAGATTATTTCAAGAACCACCAAAGAGATAGACTGACCTTGTTTACAAAGGTAAGGAGAAAATATGTTCATACAAAACATATGAACATAATATTTTATATAAACAGTTGTTGCCTTTTAAATGTGAGGTATAATCAGAGGTAAAGTCAGCGCAGCATTGTAGGATTGATCTGGGGTTTACATCTATAATCTATAACACACAGCTTGTGGTTTGAGGCAAAAGATTTGCATTATTTCATCAGACTTGTGCTTCTTATAGGTGTGGCTGAGCAGTTTGCCATTGCTGAGGCCAAACTGCGTGCCTGGGCATCTCTAGATGATGATGATGAGGAAGATTTTAATGATGAAGACGCCCCCATGAATGGACAGCCTCATACTACATCCAGCCAAAGCTCAGGTATTCAGGATTTCCACTAAATCAATCACTTCATCTCATGACATTCACCTATTTCAGTCATCATTAAAAAAAAACCCTTCATCTTCATCTCCATCCCTCCAATAATCCATCCTTTTCCAGGTGTTCTGACTTTTTACTCCTCCCTCAGACGCCGCCATGCCAAATCCTATCAGCAGAGAGCAATGGCAGCCTGAGACTCAAGGCCTTGTAGCACCATCCTCTGACTGTCCTACGGGCTCAAACAACAGCAGTCCACTCTGCGACAGGCCTTCAACTTGCAATGACCTACATTCACCCCAGACCAACTCGCCTACTTTACCCGACGACTGCATGAGTCCATTCCTGGAGGAAGAGCAGGAGAGGTCGGATGGTCTTGAGGAGCAGCTGGTTCCTTTGCAGGAACAGCGTAGTGAGGTCTGTATCCATAACAAGCCAGAGTGGAGATCTCGAAGCAGGAGTAGCAGGTTTGACTCCTGCTACTCCACCTCTCACTCAGAGTCCCCTGGAGAGGAAGAGGAAGAGGAAGAGGATGAAGAAGGCAGCGTGTTTCACGAAGTTCGGGTTTGGCACTGCAGCCCGAGGGGTTTCTTCTCTGACCGGGCATCCTCTGGAGTGGCATCATTTGATGAGGAGGAGGAGAGAGAAGGGATAGAGGAGGAGAGGAAGGAAGAGAAAGAGTACTTGATGTGAAGTTTTGTCCATCTTTAAATCTTCTTTGGGTCTGTGTTGATTCTGATATGACTAAATCTATTCTGCTGAACCATAAGCCTCTTCTCTTCCTCATCATCTGTCCTTGTCCGAAGTCCTTCTGGCCCTCACCCACCTGGCCGTTCGCTGATCTCAACCCACCGTTTATCACTGTCCCAAACAGTAAACATGTCAGAGTTCAACCAGAAAGTAAAGCTGTCGTTCAAACTGAGTTTTGTACATTTTCGTGAAGTCATGTGTTGCTAATGCGTTGGTTTTCTATGGATATTTTGCAGTGTTGTGTCTTTTCTGGGTCATGCAGTATCGTGTGGTTTTGATATGGAGAGCCTGAATGTCCTGCCTATAAATATAACTTTTTTTGAAACATGCTTCTTGGTTGTTTTTTTCCTCTAGAAACACAAAATTAACCTGGAAAAAAAACACAATTTCACACTGATTTTTTTATGTTTTGCTTTAAATTTAATCATTCACTCATGTACAAAAACAATTCCATGTTCTCTGAAAAATAATAATGGCTGCTGATTTTAAATCCATAATTCCTCTGTATACAATAGCACGTATGTGATTCTCTTACATGTATTTTCATATGTACAAAGCATATACAGGCCAGTGCCATATAAAGGGAGATACTACAGACTTATTGCTTAACTAGATACGCTGGAAATTAGCTTATATGCATTCTACATTTATTTCCTTAAATGGAAAGCACTACTGCACATTCTATTTGCAACCAAAACCTTAAGACATTAATTGCACAATTGCCCACAGAGACAAAAAGAAAAGATAAATAAACAGGCCGTTTTCTGGTGTGCTGCAGTGGTATCACATAAGATTGAATATGGCTCAAAAGGGTTGCATGAAGCTAAAATACATCCATTAGAAAGGTCATAACAAGTACTCACACACACACGCTCTCTGCTTTACAGCAGTGTTTGGGGACTTCGTCATTCAGAGATACATTTCTCAACACTGCATTAGAAGCCAGTTGGGATTTAATGTTCTTTGTCATTAATATCTAGTCACATCATAAGTGTCAGTGTCTGTGTTTTCTCTGTACAACAACAACCAGTATTTTCCTGTCACTTAGAGCTCAACAGTTGCTCTTTATCATGCCAAAAGCACTTCAGACTCAAACGGCTGCAGAAGATGCTTAAATGATGAAACTGACCAACCTCTGTAAAGCCAACCAAGGCTACATGTGCAATAAATTAGATGATGATAATTACAATGTGCTTCACTGCTAGATAAAGCCCTGTGCTTAGCTTTGGGGACCTTTAAAAGCTGCCTTTGTTTTTGTGTAAGATGATCCCAGCTGACAAGACTTCAGGACAGAGAGGAAGATATTAATATAAGACAGTAAAATAAAGAAAAAAACTGATAACAGTGTGTTGTGACATGCTATTGTTGACTGTTGTAAATAACCCAGTCAACATTTCCCTTTTTCTGCATTAGTGTTTTAAATTTATTGCATATCAGCTGACACATAAACCCGAATGAGCCATTTATTCTGGCCCACTAAGATGCTGTCTGTCCAGTGTTATTAAACAGGTAGTTGCTTTATTTCCACCGTGTGTGCTCATTTAAAGGATTTCTTTGTTCTGTGCTTTCTATACTACTTTCGCTTCTTCCTCTTCATCATACATGATTCCACGTGACTCATTTCTGTTCTTGTATTGTTTGGCATCAAGCTAACAGGAAATTTGTTAAGTTAATTTTAATGATCTGGACCCAAGTTTGAAAGTTTCTTTCACACTCACACACAAACACTCGAAAACATCTATAAACACACACACACACATTTACACACATAGCTGGTGATGTTCTATATGCTTATATGGTGAACAAATCCAATTTTAAAGACCAAACTGCTGGACCGTGAGACTAGAGGTTTAGCAGCTGGTCTGATGTGCCATAAACCACTACCATAATCAAAAAAATAAAAGTGCACGATAAGCCACAGTGTCATCTTATCTGACATGATCCCTCATTGCAAGAAACACAGGCACTGAGGAGACTTTTCTATCGTGAAGCTAAACAAATTCACCACTTACTACACGGCATAGTAAGAGTGCATGAGTACATTTATATGAAATTACTGGGAAGCTTCAACATCCATTAAACAAACATGAAGAATTTCTCAACCAGGTTGGTGGTATGCCACAACAAGACTGTTAGTTTCCCAAAAGAATGAAGAGTCAAAAACATTGCAAGCTGACCCACAACATTTCAGATGTTTCTGTGATAGCCTCAAAAACAAAGATGAGGAGCTCCAGCTCTCCAACTTTATAGCCTCAGATATTTTTATGTCATTAAATATAATTTGTCTTTGAATTTAATGGGAACCGTGAGGAAAAGGAATGCTTTTGCAGTAGGATTCGCCCAACATGCGTAAACAAACTGATGTATGAAATATTAATGCTTTCAATTATAAAGACATACACAAACAAGAATCTCAGAGAGAGTTGTTGATTTTGATCTTAACACAGGGGTGTCAAGATCCAGTCCTCGAGGGCCGTAATCCAGCAAGTTTTGCTGTTTACCTGCACTAACACACCTGATGCAAATCAAATAGATCAAACAGCTTCTTGTCAACCTATTAAGTAATTTATGTCAGCTGTGTCGGAGCATGGAGACAACAACAACCTGCTGGATACCGGCCCTCGAGGATCTGAGTTTGATACTCCTGTCTTGAGGGATCTGTTGACTGTAATACATTTATAAAATAAAACCCGCTATATTCTTTGAAGAGCCCCTCTCATCACTTTCTTATATAGGCATAGCACTAACATTTCAAACACAAGTATTGAGGCTGGATTTCTACAAATGTAGGAAACATTCACAATGACAGTATGGTTCTGATTATTCGGGCAGATCCTCGGGGTGGACGGTGCTGCCCTCTCCGTCAGGTTCGGATTGGTCCCTGTTCAGAGATGGACTTCCTTGCTCTTGTTCAATTACGTCTGGCTCTGGGGTTTGGATTGAAGGCTCATAGTCACAGGCCAGCTCTGATTCCTCAGTGTGGGAAGGGCTATAGTCAAAAGTAAACTCTGATTGGTCTTCATTGAATGATGGGCTTTCTTGAAGTGATAACTCTGTCAGCTGGTTTGTGATTTCGCTGTGGCTGCTTTCAAACTGCAGATTTGTTTGTTCTAAGAAGCTGACAGGACTGTCTTTGTATTGAATGTCTGGTCTGTTTGCAACGTCCGGCGGGTTGGGTTCCCGTGGCAACGACAGCCCTCTGTGGCGCATGCACAGCTTGTGTAGTTCTGTTACCTCGGACACACTTGTGCTGTTCCCGCTGTCACGAAAACTGGCCAGAGGAGGGCGCACTTTTACTCCTGTCACTGTCACTGAGCCCTCTATGGCCTTCCGCAGCTGGAAATGCAACAGGGAACAAGAGTGCAAGCAGGATTGGTAGGAGTGAGGAAAAACAGAAGAGATTATCATTTAATACAATAAGGTTTTTTATTTAAACAATCAAATTTCAACCATTCAAGGAAGCACATATACGCACCTCTTTGAGAGACACAACTCCAACCAGCCGCCCCATACTGGTGACGTAGGCGTGATCCAGGCCCAGCAGTGAGAAAATAGTGTGAGTCTGTGGATTGGATGGAGAGGTGGGTCATGGCCTGAATAGGGACTCAAAGGGGGCTCATTTGCATTTTAGATCTAGGTTACGTAAACTGGCATGGACTAAATCATATTTTTGGTTTGATGGTAAATGAGTTAGATGAGGCATTCCTAAAGTCATAAGCCCACATCACTCAATCACAGCTGGTATGATATGTGTGAGGTGAATAAATGAGATTTCAAGTTCTTTATTTGTTTTGTGTTGCATATTTTAATATAACCCCAGTTGTCTAAAGTGCAGAAAAACACAACTGCACAGTAAAACAATAAAATCTGTGAAGACAAATGACATAAAACTGGAAAAAAAAAAGCCAAGTTCAACTATTTGTTGCCGTGGGCTGTTGGGTCTTTATGGTGAGATTGCAATTTTCTCAAATGAGCTAAACTTTTATTAATTATAAAGGAATATATGCACAGTTATCACATTTTTGCAACGGAGTTTCGATGCCATTTGTCTGATACAGTACTTTGTGCAGAGATGTTTGCTCCACCAGCTGGAAGGGGGCAGGATCAATCTTGCAGTTTTTGAAATCCACCAGCTCATCGAGCTGCTGCTCCTCCCACTCTGCTATCTGCAGAGAGGACGCGGAAAAGAAACATGTCATCTCTGAATTATAAAAGTCATTTAGAATCTCTTCTACTGGTGAAGGTCTCACTTCTGAGGGAGTCATGCAGTCCTCCACTTCAGTGGAGTCCTGGAAAGACAAAATTCAATCAGCCACTCGGTCCATAAATGCACAAAGTTTTATAAAAACAGGACTGCGCAATAATATTATCACATGAGTAACAAGTTAGTGTCAGTGTAGCCAGCCACATGCAGACATGTCATCTGATCATAAGCCTCCTAAGGTTTTAGAAATAAAACTGGAGTAACAGTTTGGCTTGCTGGTCAAACAGTGCAGCAACATTAGCTGACACACAAAACCAGTACAACCTGACGAGTTAACTTGTTTAATATAAAAAAGCTGAACACAATCGCTGAGACGAGTTTAGACAAACAGGTTTACATCTTTCTCTCACTTACTCACACACACACACACACACACACACACAGCCACTCTACTGCTTTGGTTTGTGCACTACAAATATTTTGGTCCAGCACTCACTACGTGCGTGTTGCAAGGCAACGGTTACTAAGAAACAGTCTCTAGGTGGCAGACAGTCTTACCGCCATGGAGATCCTCACTCGTTTGGGCTTGGGCTTTATCTTGTCAGGAGGAGCCGGTCCAGCCGGGCTCTTCCAGTCAAAAGGAGTGGTGTGATGAGGAGGAGGAGAAGGGATGAGAAGGCATCAACACAGCACAACATTAACACAAATTCAGAGAAGCTGAACAGTTTTGAACCCTTAACACAGCTGAACAGCAGCATTGGATCCCAGTCTGACTTCTGCCATGGGAGCACAATGCTGATGGAAGGATAAAATTATTACATGACAAGAGCACAGTATCTGTGGAAGACACCCAAAGTTCTTCTGGACAGTGCCAAAAGGGGCTGAAGGTGAAAATGTTACATTTCTGTTGTAGTTTAAATGTCTAGTTTTGCAGCTTAAGCAATGAAAAATGATCTTGCATTACTCAGTGACATCATCAGGATGCTAATCATAACAGGGAGATAACAGACTTTTTATTTTATCATATCCTTTAATTTAATAATAATGATTATTGCACTGCTTTGCAATAAAGCAGAAACATTTTGTTTGAACATTTAGTTATTTACAAAAGTATATTCAAGTGTGAAGATTTTATTTAAATCTTTTCCTAATCCAGATCCAACAGATCATTAATGACATGAACACCTGACATAACTGGCTTTGGTCCTGTGTCTTATAGAACACTAAATTGAGGCAGGCTAGAAGAAGTTTAGGACCAAAAGTATAAGAGAAAATGAACAATATGCTGTGAAACACACAGTTTATGATAGTGTATTTTCAAACATTGTTTGCACAAACAGTGTAGTGAAGGTTTTCTATAATGGCCAAAACTTATATTTTTGAGCCGGTTAAAATCACGTAACATAATAATTTAAAAGAATTTACATTTACCTTTATAAAAACAGCTGAATAAAAGTAGCAGAGAGGGCCTATTTTCATTACTTTGCCACAATATTTATACTAAGGGGCTTAATTTTCAATATTTTGTTGATGAGTCGTGTCATGGATTTAATCGCCACTCAAAGGAGGCAGCTTGTCTGATTTACAGCATAAAAATGGAATTTTAAAGCACCAAAACACACCTAAAATGCACTAAAATACAGTGTTCACAAACTGCAGGAGATGGACCGCACAGTGAGTGTGACTAACAGAAGAAGCAGCTACAAGCTCAGCATGAGATCACAGAGTAAAACCCTGGTCCCAGAGGGGACATCGTGTCCATCAGTGGCAGAATGGCGACAGGGTAGATGCTTGGGCTCAGAGAGAGCACACAGACCCACTCACACACTATAGTACACATTCTCACAGAGCACTCATACATGTATTCGCTCTGTTTTTCTTACCTCCAGCAGCTCCTTGTCTTGATCAGCACAGGAAAGTGTCTGTGAGCCTTATAGAGAAAATATTATATATATATTATTAGATTTGCTGTTGTCATTTATTTGAACTGATGTTTTTTCCATGTCTTACATCTTTGTTTCTCTGTGTGATCTTCTGTCTGTGTGTGTTCTTGTAGAAGTGTAAAATACATACTATTTGGCGTCTCTGTTTCACTGATGGCAGACACGGTTTTCAAGGCTGACTTGAGAGGAAGCTGAACATTGGAAACCACGGGGCTGAAGGAGGACGACTCCTCTGTGGAGATCTATATGGAAAATATATTAAACAGACGATGCCAGACACAAGCACAAACACATTTACACACACACAAGCACAGAAAAGACAAACACAAGCACGTGCAGGTAAACAAACAAGACAGCACGGGTAAGGGCACAGACGACAGAGACACAGAGAACAAGAGTTAATGCGAATGTACCAATAAATTACATTAATACAGTTTGTAAAAACTTACCACAACCACAAGAGCAGTCCAAAACCTGCATCTGTGCCTTTACCTACTGCTACATGCTTCACACATGCTGTTTCTCGTCCACTTTTGGTCTACTGATTAAAACCCACCCCAAGCCAAACTTCTCCCCAGCCCAGCCCCTGGCGCCCCCGGACGCCTCACACCTCTTGGGTGCTCACCAAGAAGCGGACCCCTTGGCGAGCGCCGATGTTGGACGAAGAGTTGAGGTTGCTGTGTGCGCAGGGGGAGCTGGGGCTGCTATCCGTCGTCAGACTTAGCAGATGATCCTGGGTGCCGTTGTCCTGGGCCTGCTGGTGGAGGTACTCCAGTCTCCTCTGGCGGCTCAGCTGAAGAGACAACAGAGACTGGAGCTGCAGTCGCTCTATGGAGCCCAGCAGGATCATCGACTCTGTGGGATAAGTGAGGAAGTAACAGAATACAAAGTGTTGAATACGGTGCACATGGTTTTCATACGTATATGTTTTTAAACCAGAAAAAATACAAGATTGAGTATATTAATACTGTTAATATTGATGTGTTTTAGCCACCATGATCATAATTTAAGCTAAATTGGGCAGAAGGCAGTGGCTAGGATGCCAAATGCACGTTGAGAACAATCATCTTGTTGTATGACAGAAAACATCTTTTTCCTTGAAATTTGGCAAAAAAAACATGCATTTCAAGCAATTTCATTTTTTATGGATCTGGTTAAAGTTGGACACCATTGCTACCCAACAACATCTGGCTTATACATAGCTCGTCATCATCATTTAATCTATGATGGCCTCACGTATCATATTTATTACATACAATCTCATTTTGCATCATTTTATGGTAGAAATTTTACTTAAAATTATGTTGGTCGCCATATGAAACCGGTCTCCTGCACCCTGGTGAATACCAGAAAGCAGAAGATTACACTATATATATATATATTTTGTTAAATGGTCAAATAAAGTTTAAAAATCAGATGTTTTTGCACAGTTGCACAAAATTCAGGCATTAAGAGGTTAAACAGAAGGACAAGTTGTGGTTTGGTGTCACTTTGCTGCCTTAGCAACTCGATATCTCGACTCAGCGCTAACTTCAAGTTATCAAAGAGCTCTTGTAATCAATGTGAGAACTGAAACTGGCCCCTTGGAGAATATCCCAATTACAATGTCACTGAATATTTAGGTTTTAGAATGGCCTTAGGCAGGAAAAGGTTATTCCATGTTACGTCTCTTGGACAGACAGACAAGTCACGTGCAGATTTGTATAAATACTTTCTGCTTTTAAGCAGAATTTGCTGTGGAGGCTAGTCCTTTTCAAGTTATTTCACATCTACATTACTCATAGGTGATTATACAGTGGAATTATTTATTTAAAATCATATTAACATATTTTATTAAATAATGGCACCACACAGCTTCCCAATGTGAACAGAAGTCTTGAAGTCAAATAATAAAATAAAGACAGAGAATAAAACTGACTGTTTCATCATTATTAAGCCTGAACACATATTGTGTACACACTCACCTCTGGATTCAACCAGGGCGAGTGTTTTGAGCTGACCAGTCAACAGCATTTCCCGCAGGTCCTGGTAGGATGAGTTTAGAGTGATATATCGCACATCCCTGACCATAATATCCTCCACACGGATATTATATTTCCTAATGTACAAAGGAGAAACAGATATTGGGACAAGGAAGCAAGAACTAATTAAACAAAGGTCAGATGAGCAGAAAAATCAGCATAATCAAAAACAAGCTGAAGATTAAGGCTCAAAATTGTTAAGATCCAGCTTACTCGTGGTGTCCCATCCCAAGTTCAGGCAGATAAGGGAGTTTCTTGATGCGTATTATGGAGTCGTACAATGATGGCTGGAGCGCCTGTGCCACTGCGTTGGCCAGGATTACTGCGATCATCACAGGCAAAATGTGGGAGATTTGACCAGTCAGCTCAAACACTATAACTGCTGTGGATACTGTGTGGGTGACTGCTCCAGACAGTGCTGCAGCGCCTGTAGAGATGAAATAATAATAATAAAAATCTAGATAACTACAGGATGTTGCTCTTATTCATAACATGTAACATCCTTTAAGTCGTGACTGTGAGAATTTTGCATCAATTTTCAATTTAATTTTGTTCCAAAATGTAAAAGGAATTGATTTTTTGTTAAACAATATTTAAAGTGAATAAAACTGAAAGAGAAAAGTGGCCTGAAAATGTGTTGTTAAATAATGGCTGATAAAAACTATGAATAAAAACTTAATTACGACGACTCACCAACAACAGCGTAACCACCAGGAACTATGGGATACACGCTTCCATCTGCGTGTATGCCATCAGGAAACATGGCTGCCATGATCTCTCCAACCAGTCTGCCAAACGCTGCACCTGTTTGTCATGAACAGATTAGCCAGTGGTTAGCTTTTAGAAGGTTTGCCAGGTCACTGGAAACAAAAACAAACAGGGAGGTTTCCTTCACCGATAAGAAACACAGGCATGAAGGCCCCACATGGAACAGGCATGGTGGTGGCCACAGCAGACATCCAGAACTGGAATGAATAGAAAGAAGAATTTTGAGTAAGAAAAGCTTAAAACTAAAAGGATACATTTCTCTTTATACACGGTGCTTTTAGGCATTTCAAACGTCTACATTACTGTAGATTAGTTTTTCCCAATCCAGGTTGTCAGGACCGACTGAGTGCGACAGTTTCAAAGCTATTCCTACAACAAACCTGATTCAGATTAATTAATTGTCTCGTCAAGAGACATGCGGAGCATAGAGGTCTCCTGAAGACTCGGATTTTAGAAACCCTGTTGTTGATGACTCAGTATCATCAGGACTGCTGAAGCAACCTGAATTCACTGCTTGAGTTGTTGTATTTTTAAAATGTAATGATGAATAAAATAGATACTTATTTTAGTGCTAAAAAAGTCTTACCTTCATGATTATGAAGAGCATGAGTGTGATGAAGACGTTGACCTGGGGGTGTTTCCAGGCATGGTGGTGGCTGATGTAATCAAACTCCTCCGCCACACCCTGACGGCACCATGTGCGGTTGTCAAACAGTGCGACCAGAGACTCATGCTGGGTCAGCTGACAGGTAAACGCAAGAAAGGGTTATCTTCATGAAAACACACAAAATATAGACAGACAATACCCAATAATACCCCAGCCAAGGAGGTGACAAAGGTTATGGTTTTGCTGCTAATTATCTGTCTGTCTGTCTGTCTGTTAGCAACTTTAAACAAAAACTGAATATGTTTTCAGGATATTTGTTCTGAAAAAGGGTCTTGCATTTAGCTTCTATTACACTTTGGGGGTGATCAGGATCACCATCTTTTCGTTGAAGGATTCTTTATTATTGCAACAAAAGGTCATTTTCAGTACAACTCCACCATTAATGGTCAAGAAGTTCCAAACAGGGTTTACAGGACATTAAAATGGGATCCGGATCCTGGCAAAATTCTGGATACTACCATCCAGAACAGGAAAAATAGCAAATCTTCAGAATTATTATTATTGCAAGAAAACAGATAAAGACATAAACATCCAACAAACACCAAAATATATTTAAGACGCTGCCATACTTTGAGCATATAGGTTTTTACATATAAAAAGCTATGTAGGACTATAAGATAGGGTGGAGATTACAATAGTGGTGCTAATGAGCTGCTTGGTGGAGCTCTGTGCTCTCTTGCAGAACAAAATGTGCGAATGGGCTGTATGCGGGCATGGGAACAGACTTGTTGACAGACTTTTGCAATTAAATATGGACACATCTCACTTTCAACAAATGTCAGGCTTCATGTTTAAAGATTTTCTTTAATGCAACAAATAAACACAAAAGAAGAACCTGTTACATATTTAGAATATTGTATATACAGTAGCCAAAGCAAATGCTCATTTAATTAAAAACAATAAAAGTAATATTAATTATGTAAAACCTCATATTATGCAACCCATGGTGCCAATCTTGTTGTATCCATGACTTATATTGCTCTGTTTGTTGTTGTTATGACTGACTACATACACTAGGTGTTTGTGCTGGTTACAGGGTTGTAGTGTGACCATACTTATAGCAACACATCTGTTGCATTTGATCAAACCAAAGCAAGTTTAAATCTTATGTGGCTTAATGATTCTTTAATAGACACAGCAAAGAGATGTTAAGATAGAGCGAATAAATTATCAGTTATTGGGTTCTTCCTGTAGGTACCATGAATGTCTGCAGAAAGTCCACTGCATCATGTTATCTGGATTAGAGTAGTAGGGTCTAACAAACGCAGACCGTCCCTAACAAGAGAGAAAAAATTTGTATGGTGCCAAGACAGCATGAACATGGTGCAAACCTTTTCTGCTGACACGTAAACCAGAATTTTCACCACATGATTCTGCTACCTAATGTCAGAAAACAACCAATCTTGTGCCTGAACTTCTATTTTTTATGAAAGTTTATGGAAACCAGTTGTGGCATTAGGACAGCTATTAAAGAAGTTACTGCCATCAAATCTGAGAAGCGCCATCCGACACGACACTTCATTTAAAATGAACATCAGTCAGCTCACATTAGTCAGGGCATGCTTTAATTCTGACAAAAGGGTGTGAATCTTTTTTCTCACCTGTCCAGCCATGAACTGTCCAAAGCCCGGAGGGAAAGTGAGAGTGGAGACCAACAGGGTGACGAGAGCAGGATACACCAGACGCCTGACAGGAAGAGACGGACTGTCGGGTCATTAATGGGTGTGTTTGTCTCACTGTACATGGATAAATGATTCCTTTATGTATGAATAAAACCCTATGATAAATGTGAAATATACTTTCTCAATACTCCTACATCCCTTAGTACAAGTACATTACCCTCGTAGCTTAGAGAGCGAGACAAACATCAATCACAAGTGCTGTTTTGTGGATTTATGTACTTTTATTATAATGTGTTGAGTTTTCTAAATGTAGAGGAGAAAAAAAAAGTGTTCTATGTGTTTATTTTTGCTTTTTTGTGTTTTCTGAACATTATCAAAGCAAAAAACTATGATAGAAAAACTACAGCAGCTACACAAGTCAGCTCATAGTGTATTACACTGTGGCTTTTGCTGTGGGGTGATTTCTCAAGTGCCACCACCATTAAGTCAGCAGCTACAAGATGACAAGTTGCTACTTCTTTTACATGAATGTCTTTAAAACTGAGATCAGATACTCACTTCCTCAGCAAAAACTTGTTTATTGTCTTCTGTTTTCTCATGCACTCCACAATCAACCGGTTCAGGTACACAAACAGAGCGCCACCAAAACCACAGGCGATCCTGCAAACAGATGAAAACACGACTGTTTGATGTTTTGAAAAGCTGTCTGAAAAGGTGAAACAGTTAAACCTCCACTGGATTCCAGCCTGAATGTGTCACACGCGGTTTCAGGATGTTTAACAGGTAGCCAAGCAATGATCATTTATGTTTTGCTCAAAAGAAAAGAAAGAATAGAAAAACAATTTCAGCTTTCCAAAATATTGGCTCATATGGATCCAGTCTCTGCTGGTAATCAGCAGACTAAGAAGTTCATTTCATGGCCCATTCATCAAACACAAAATAACCTTCAGAATCCAAATAAGAATCTGACTTCAGAAGGAGACTCGAAGGCATAAATCTCCTCTGTAACTAAACAATGGGTGTACTGCAAGGTTGCTCCAGAGAAACACACTCACCCGAGGATAGCGAATGCTGGCAGCTCCTGAAGGTCAAACGGGAAATCCAGACGGAAACGTGTCTTAAAAAGAGCAGTGATGGTCTCTGAAGAAAAGAAGACTGTTCTAATGCTGCAGACTTTACACAGCAATGAGTTAAAATGCAAAAAAATTCTATGGGACAGTGTTTCTCAAACCTTTTAAACCATAACCTCTAAATAACATGTGCTTGTGACCCATAATACCATTATTTAAGTGCTTTTAAGGCTAAAAATTCTAATTTAATATTTGTCATAAATAAGGAGAATAAAGGCATTTTTGGCGGATTAGTTTAACTTACGTGCCACAAATCAGCCTTTCCTGCTGAGATAATGCCTACCGGTAATTCAGATTTCTAATAAAACACCAGTGATAGTTATAGCTTTGTTGTTAATGCATTGTTGCTTAGAAAAAATGAACATGCAAATGTCATTTATTCTATTCTATTCTATTGATTTGGCAGATGCCTTTATCCAAAGCAACTTACATATGATAAGCAGTCATTTTAACCATAGCTACTAACCTAACATGCATGTCTTGAGGGTGGGAGGAAGCCAGAGTACCCAGACAGAACCCACGCATACATGTGGAAAACAAGCAAACTCCACACAGAAAGGCCACTGGACAAACTTCCCCAGCCTGGGCTCAAACCAGCGACCTTCTTGCTGTGAGGCCACAGCACTAAACACTGGCCACCATGCTGCCTTTTTTAGAAATCTTTTTGCAGTAACTCGTTTATTTTGACAGCCTTGATAAAGAGGTCATATTTATTTGATAAATACAGATTTGTTTGTTTTACCACAATTGGCCGACTCCACTGGGATTTTTTTTGGACCTCCATTGGGGTCATGACCAGTTTGAGAACCACTGTGACAAGATAACTAAACCCCACCATTGTTTTCAATACTGCACACACTCGGCGTGTACACTGAAAAATGTAGGAGACCTCAGTTTTTGTAAATACCCCCTTGAACATAAAAATAAAAAAAATCTATTTGAATAAAAATGCATTATGCTGTCTTTTATGAAGTTGATGTCACAGGTAAAGTCAAACAATTTTACAAACACATCCAGTAATATGCAAAGAGAACATTCTCTCTTGTACGCTACCTTCCTCTTGGTTCCACACAGCTAGTACTCTGAATATGAAAGCACTGAAAGTGGCAGCGAAGAAGCCCCTCCAGTAGTTCCTCACCGCAAAAAATGTTGATGTGACCTCAATACTGAACAGGACACCTGCAACACAACACATTAACAATGATATATTCCCATTTTAAATGGTATCAGAGCAAACCTTTACTATCCCTCTTTCTCATACACAGTAAAAGTATATCTCTGAGGGTGCTTGACTGATAATCTTTCAGTTATCATTACTTGATCAAGTCCTTATTTGTTCATCTAATTTTAATTAAACTAATTAACTCAAACTATAAATGCTATGAGAGTGTCACAATTCAGTAATAACATGAAGCAATCACTGCTCATCAAGTGTATGTATTGCTGATTGTCTTGAAAAAGCAACAAATCTCGGTGATTGATGATCATGTGGGGCATTTTTGCTCCGATGTCAGCACAGATTCATCTAATTACTTTAAATGAATGAGACAAGGTGCCAATCTTTTCACAAACAAGCCCAATCTGCCTCTTGTATATCCACAAGCTTCTGTCGTATTTAACTCAAACAAAGCTGGGATAAGACATAAAAGCTGAATTACCGATAAAAAAGTGCTAAATATTCATCACAGCACAGCAAAGCTTGCAGTGATAGTAAATGCAACAAAAAACTGTTTCAACATAATCACACAAGATGAAAAGCTGGCTTGTAATGTCGAGAAAAGGTCAAAAAGTTATTAAAGTGCTCAGAAAAAATGAAAAATTGAACATTTACATGTTCCAAGTGGGCGAGTCCATCTGCCAAGAGTAAGAAACAGATGAAGGCAGAGCAGCTGCTGAATGGCCCAAAACATGATTCATCACTTCAACATTTTATGCAGCAGATCACTTAAGAATATTTTGACATGGATCACGGTGCAACACGTTTAGGGAGCTATGAACAAAGTAATAAATAAGATAACAACTCAATTGAACCATAACAGCAACCACAAAAAAATAAAACACTCCATGTGAACATCAACTTTATGTTGATTTATGAACAATCACTCACTTACTTACAGCTGATGTGGAGAAAATGTTAGAAATTATTTAAAGTCAAACTACAGGTTAAAGGAAATCTGTACAAGAAGTAACATTTTAGATGTTGCTTCTTGGACATCACTTGTTTGCACATTTATTTACTACTTTGTCCTTTTCTACTTTAGTATAAAAGTGTTTGTTTTTTTTACTGTTCATGTGCCATCAGTGTATATTTTAGTGTTTTGCCTGATTTGGGTCCCCATTTAAAAAAACAAAGAATAAAAAAACATTTTATTGAATGAGCCTTATTGAGGGGGGTGGGGTGGGGGGTGGAGTGGAGTGGAGCCAATCCCAGCTGACATTGGGTGAGAGGCAGGGTACACCCTGGACAGGTCACCAGTCCATCACAGGGTCAACATAAATAACCATGAAACCTAAAAGAAAGCTAACATATGTCAAGCTACCAAATACTACATGTAAGTTAAACAGATACATATATGTGCTAACCAAGATTGGAAACCCTATTTGTAGCATTCCCTTTTCCAATGATGTACCATAATTAGATACAATAAAAAAAAACTCCAGGCACAGTGTTTTACCTCCAATAGGGGCAGCAAAGCAGCAGCCCACACCCACTGCACAGGCAGCAGACAGCATCTCTGTGTTCCTCAGCTCGTTCTTTAAAAGAATCAGATAAATACATGTACAAACAGAAAGAGAACCACGCATTTAAGGAATCAAAATGTACAGTGCATGCAAAAAAAATGCATTTGTCCCCACACACAAATCAAGTTTAGGAATGCATAAATTATAATGATGGATATGCCTGTGTTCAATCAATATGAGCTGAGGTATGTGGGAGATCCTTATGAACAGCAGGATTGGATGTTGAATCATGAAATGAGATGTTATTTTAAAAGCAAATGTGACAAAGATCAATGTTTTGCTGTGACGGTCCACTGAAAGGAACCAAACAGCGCAGACAAACAGCAGGACATCAATCTGTCTCACTTACTAATATGGACAGCATGGATTATTAATGCTATTGAAATTGGCAGTGAAGAAATGTTTTAAGTTGTGAATGCATACCTTGCTTCCTTCAAAGGGTTCTTCCTTTAGCAGTAAAAGTTAAAAACAAGATAGGAACAAATGTGAGAATCAAATTTACCTTTTTATCCATCAAATCAAACAAGCAGTCAATGAGCTTCAGTCTTCATCCCGCAGTGGACCGAATTAACATTTAATGTCCTTGTTGCTGTTCTCTCGGTTATTTGAGTCTTTCTAACTTTGCTGACATGTTTTCCCTTCTCCATTTCACTGCATACTCTTCCTCCATATTGATGTGGCTGTTGGTGCAGCGAGGAGAAGTACAGCAAAGCATCCAATGCAGAAACAAGACAGAGGCCCAAGCTGAGGTCTCACGTGTGTGCAGGTGAGAGTGCTTCCTGGAGGACGGCAGAAAGTCAAATAAGCATCAAAGACGTTTTCAAGCTAACTGCATGTGGTTTTTCTTTCTTCATAAATAAACATAAAGATGAAAAACCTCCTCAGAGGGTTTTTGCACAGACCAGTCCCTTAAGTAAATTTCTTAACCTACTTAAACTCCCACAAAATGAGCTGGATCAAGTTTAAAGAATTATATAAAAAAGGGTTTAACAGACATTTGTGTATTTATTTTAGATTTATTCACTCTAGTATGATTTTTCCCTGCCTCTTACCAAATAGTTGGTGGGATAAGTTCCTGTCCCCAACCCTGCGCTGGAACAAGTGAGTATTAAAAATTGATGGATGACATAATTCTGTTTTAGTGAGACCGTGCTTGTGAGAGTAGCTCATTTTAGCTATTTATCTGTAAGATTAAAAAAATCTTTAAAAAATTGAATAAAGTTTTGAAATTCAACTAATGTCAGCAATAAACAACTGACTAATAAATACATTCAGATTGAGGTCAGCAGGTATTTTACCCCTTTCAGCCGTGCAAATCCTGAACATGATACTGCTAATGTGTTATTTTTTCCATTTATACAGAGACAGTTTGTCTTTAACAGACTATGTCGGCTTTAAATGTATAAACGAAAACATCTCTAACTTTTTCTTTAGGATTTTAGTTTTTGTCTGTATAGAGATGCTCCATAACATAACAATTAAGACTTTGGAATGACTTATATAATCTGCTCAGACATCTAAATAACAGTTTGTCTTTTATTCTCACCATGTAAATCCCACCAAAAAGAGCAGCCATGAATTTGCTCAAGAGAGCTGCGCACAGACTGGCAACATGAACAAAGGGTCCCTGTTAGGAAGAACAGAGATATTTTATTACAGCCTACAAGATAAACATATCATCTATTAACATTATTATTAACATGACAGTTATGTCTTTATTGGGATCAAGAACAGGATTATATGGGCCATTCCACTGAATGGGTGCCATTTCCATTCCCAGGACATTTTATGCATAAACGCACATGAAAATTAATTGTAAATTCATTCATTAAGTAATGAAATTTATGATGAAATGTCCTTCTACCTCTTTCCCCAGAGGCATCCCACTGCCCAGAGCGCAGGTAAGACCAATGACTTTGGCCACAAAGGTTTTAAAAGTCAGATACTCCTTCAGCACCACCCCCCTGAGTATCGTCTTCATTTCGGGAATACCTGAACCTGAGAAGGGGGGAAGAAAAAGAAATGGCAGGCGGGTGATGGAATGCACAGAAAAGATGAATTGAAAGAAAGCAATTACAGGGAGTGGAATGAAGGATTAAACGAACAAAGAGGGGAGGGGTAAGTTAGAAGACCTGATTGATATTCATAAAGTTTGTGTATGCACATCTCATCACAGGTATGTTTTATGGATGTCCTGCAGAGACATGCAGCACATGTCCTTGGGGCTCTTATTATGCACTTCAGAGCCAATTACAATATTCAAACACAGAAAAATGACCACAAATTAGTGAGATGATTCCCAGTGTTTGTGCATAACTTGTGCTTGTTTCTTACCGACAGCCTGCGGTGCCAATATTTGTGTGAACCCTGCTGAGAAAGTGATGAGTACCACAGGGTAGGTGACCCAGGCGATGTACTGCAGAAGCATGTTACTGTCCAGTCCACCATACATCCACTTCTGTGCTGCACATATACACATGTAAGTATCTTCATCTCAGTACAACACAGCAGACAACTAAACCAGTTTATTCTCCTCTGTTAGCTTAACAGCAGACAACAAATTGATTTGTCTTGTTAGAAAACTGATCAAAAAGAAGTAAAAACTATACAGATCACAAAAAAAATCTAAACATGTTAATAAATGTTCCATTTACATATAGATAAATGTTTAATTATCAGGGTGTTTAAATGTTTAAATGCTGTTTTTGACACCCAAACCCCACCCTTAAAAATAATTAGTTATAAATTCAATTTAGGGCCAGAATTGTTGTGGCACAATTCCTCCCAAGTTCATAATGATGTCAAATTAGGGAATAATGCAAATGTACTTTTACTCCTAATACGAAAGCAACCATTTTCTCCCTGTTTGTCTTTTTAACCTGATACATTCTGTCTGCTTCCTGTCTCTTTCCTACCTTCTTGGCAGAAGGCAATGGCATAGTCCATGACCCAGCTGACCAGAGCCATGAGCAGCCCGAGGAGAATGAGGAAGATCCAGTCCTCCCCCACTCGTGAGATCAGGAACTTCTGGCAGCGAGATGCACACACTGAGGGCACAGAAACAGAAATAGAGGGAAGAAAGCAAACCTCTGAATAAAAACTCTTGAAATTTTACATAGAGTTGTGTCTATGATTCAGAGAGCAACAGCGTCAGAGAGGGCAGAAAATAAAAGTCAGGTTTCCTTTTCACCAGTAAAACCAATGCAAACTTTTAGATTTTTCGTTGCTCCAACACACCAGATTTAAATCAAACTGACTCATTAATCAGGTGTGTTGGAGCAGGGAAATGTGTAATGCTTGTAGGATGAGTGTCAAAGTACCCATCACTGATTTAAAGTACATTAAAAGGGCTGCATTTCATCTCCTGAGGATGGCAGTATTAATTTTCTGCGAGTGGATGTAGTTCCATACAAGATGTATCGGTTCTAACCAGAACTAAGAGTAATACAGAGAGAAGATCTAAATAACAGGTAAGGACATTTCTCTGATGCCTCAGAATATCTGGAAAATGTGAACATATGAGTTTGGGCTAGGAGATATGACCTCAAATCAGTATTAATGTTAGAAAGGGACGGGTTCTTTACTGGTTGGATAGTTCAAATCACTGTTGTGAGTCCGGTTAAAACTCCAAAGAAT
>JBAMHV010000008.1:12597319-12608160 GCA_037177535.1 Pseudomugil gertrudae
GGGCAAACTCCCATGCTCCCTCCAGGACCCTGAAGAGGGTATAGAGCTGGTCCACTGTTCCACGACCAGGACGAAACTCCCACTGCTCCTCCTCAATCTGAGGTTCGACTAATCGACGGACCCTCCTCTCCAGGACCCCCGAATAGACTTTCCCAAGGAGGCTGAGGAGTGTGATCCCCCTGTAGTTGAAACACACCCTCTGATCCCCCTTCATGAAAAGGGGGACCACCACCCCAGTCTGCCAATCCAGGGGCACTGTCCCAGATGTCCACGCGATGCTGCAGAGGCGTTTCAGCCAGGACAGTCCCACAGCATCCAGAGCCTTAAGAAACTCCAGGCGGATCTCATCCACCCCTGCCACCGAGGAGCTCTTTAACCACCTCAGCAACTTCCATCCCGGAGATGGGAGAACCCACCTCAGAGTCTCCCGGCTCTGCTTCCTCATCTTTTTTATTTTTATTTATACTTTTTTTTTATCATTTTATCTATAACTACAATCATCTGAAAATAATAACCTTCTTTGACTTAAAGAAAACATCAGGAAGAACTTAAAAGAAAGAGAAAATTATCCTCACTATGTCAGGGGTGTTTTGACCATTTTGTTTGACAGTAATAAATCATTACAAGATTAGCTTTTGACAGCTTTATTTGTGTTTATCTTGTGTTTTCTTTTTGTACCAGCAGGGGTCAATACTGTCTCCATCATTGTTTTCCCCAAAGCACCCAGACTGAGAGCACTCTTGCAGAGCTACAACCAGCTGATCTCTGGCAAATTGGAGTGTTTCATTGTTAACTTGGAAGTCAGATGCTCTTCTCAGTGACTCAGTCATTCCTGCTTGGGGAGAGTGGGTTGAGCTCATGGCCACAGGAGCCCCTCATTGATAAAAGAAGCCCAAAGGAAAACAATAGAATGTATGGATTTGGAATTCCTCTTGATGTGTGAACTAAAGCTGAAAGTGTGGACAAAAATGAAAGACAAACATGTCTGCAATGATTGACTTTGCAGATAAACTGATATGAATGAGGAAGTTAGATCCTTCTGGGAGAAGATAAAGATGGTTTAAAACTGAATGCATATCAGCCAAAATGAAGACACGAAATATAGAGGAAGCAGTGAAATAAGGGGATGGAGGAGCATACAGCTTCAGTGCACTTTTCCATTGATGCTGGGAGAGAAAACATTATTCTACTAACGTAGACGTTTTATGATGCTGGCACAGAGCACTGTTAAACATGATGGTTCCACTGGTCTTCAGGCAGATCCGGACACTGTGAAGGCAATGCGGTGCAGATCATTTTCATGGTAATAAAATCATTTTGTTAGATCTGGAAAATCCAGAATCAATCCAGAAAAAAATGCTTCATTGAATGACAAAGATGATCACTCAGAACAAGTTTGCATTGATTATCAAAGAGCATCTTTTAATGGGATAAAAATATCCTCCCACAAAACACGACTAAGCTGCCAGATTAACTCAGAATTTATTTAAGAAAGCACAATCTCAGCAGTAAAAACTGTCTAGACCAGCAGCACACAAAAAGACAAACAGAAACATTTTCAAAGCTATTTAAATACTGAAGAGCGGAAGGTGTAAAGAGGCTGTCCAAAGTATAGAAATGATATTGCACAAATTGTAATAGTCATTAACGGTATTGGAAATAAAGTGATCTGTGCAACAACTTGTGGAAGAAGTGTGCTTGCTTTGTTTGCTCTTTTCAGGAGTTACAAGTGTGTCTCTGTGTCTGGAGTGTATGATAAGAGTCCACAGCTGGGGAAGAAGCTATTTATGAATCTGTCTTGATGTTCCTGGACAAACTGTCTGTGATTAAATGGCCTGATTTTTCAGAGAATGTTGCTAACCCTCCTATGTGGGTGGCCAACATTATATGTACAGACTGAGAAACTTGATATACTCGTGTAGGTACGGCTAACTAGGTTATTGTCTAATTCAATCATGTGACCAGAACAAAGTCCACTTGCTTGTTTGGATGTAAGTTTTCAACATTTGTGTTGTTTCTTATTCTGTGGTAAAAAGGTTAGCAGTCTTTAAGCATTATGAGCAAAAACAAAACATGCATGCTCGCCGGATCTACTGACTGAAGAATAACCTAACAGTATGAGGTAAGGCAAGTTTATTTGTAGAGCACCTTCCATGTACAGGACAATTCATTAATTCAACACATTACAGATGTACAGATCCATAAAAACAGCAAAAATCACAATAAAATAATAAATTTCATTGAAATCATTAAAAGCAAGATCCGATAAAGGCAATATATTTCTAGTTATGTTTTCTAAAGCTAATTTAGTTAATTATGGTTGTTTATTTAAATTTTATTTACATCTTTAAATAAATAATCTTACATCTACATCTTGAACCAAATGACTAGACCAGTTGCCCTGACATCTCACATCATGAAAGAAACTCCTTTTGTCATCTAACAAACAAGTGAACACCTTTCAGACCCATTACAGTTTGCATATTTTAATGGGCTTGGAGTTGAAGACGCCACCATCTACCTGCTTCAGAGAGCCCGCTCTCATCTGGACCAATCAGGCAGCACTTTGAGGGTTGTGTTCTTTGACCTTTCAAGAGCCTTTAACACGATGATGAAGATGATGGAGGATTCTTCACACCCTCTCCACAACACAGTGATGAAACAACAGAGGTGTGTTCAGGCTTGTTTAGGTCCGATGTTGAACTGAGTGCGCGTCTGAACGCGTGAATTACATGCAGATGAAATATGTGCACGTGCTGGTGGTGAGGAGGTTTAGTGAAGTTTGTTTAAAAAACTTTGTTTTTCCTTGAGTTTTATCAGATAAATGTAGTTTCAGTGAAGTAAAATGATTAAATTCCAACATTAATACAAATAGGTATCATTTAAGTTGTACGATGCATTGATCAAACTAAGTGTGTTTATGGTCTTCCTACCATTTGTGATAGTTTGAGTTCATTTCTCTTTATTTTGCAGGATTTGTTGTGGATCAGGCAGGCTTATACCAGTCCAATGCCATGTTCCTGGTGGCCTACTTCATCATCAAAATGACTGTTCTTTCTGTTTGTGCTATCTCCACAAATGGGGCCTTAGATGCTGGAGGTGCTTATTATATCCTTTTATTGATAAGAGAGACTAATGTTGTTGCTTTTTTCTAATGATTTTCTTTAAGCATTATTGGCACAATTTTCTGCTAGGGGCAGATATGATTTCCAGATATGATCAGCCGAGCCCTGGGTCCAGAGTTTGGTGGCAGCATTGGGATCATGTTTTTCTTTGCCAATGTGTGTGACTCTGCTCTTTACATTTTAGGTTTGGTTGAAGTTGTCATGTCTACCTTTGGGATGCCAGAAGGTAAAGTTCTTTGGAACATGGTGGGAAATCTTAGTAATCGAGTGTATTGAAACCTCTCGTGTTTTTATGGTCCCTTAGAGAGTATTACAGCTGTTGCAGGTCCCCATCAGGTGTTGCCTTCAGGATACTGGTGGTGTCTGCTTTATGGCACCATTTTGCTCTTTATGTGTTTTATTCTCTGTTTGGTAAGCCTTAAGTTTTTTCAATTTTCATTTTTTAGAATAAGATGCAATAAAGAAATGGTTCCAGTATCATGTAGGAACTTGGTTCAAACTGAATTTAAGACTGTGCCATGTTGCATTTGTAAAAAAAAATAAAGCTACTTAAAGTAATGAAGCCTTTTACAAATTATGTGTTTATAATTATGATTCAATCTATGGCCATAGTTTGCCTCAAGTCATGGAAACTAACAGGCTCCAACATGTCCTGTATAACTTTTTTTTTAAGTTCAAAGAAGTAGAGGTTTAGTTTTTCACAGTTCAAGTTGCCATGCCAACAGCAATGCTAAGAAATGTATACCTTAAACAAATTACAATCTTTAATGATCTCGGGTAATAAAACTTAGAGAAAATTCCTGTCATGATGTATTTACAGAGTTGGGAGAAATTAAAACTGAACTTTTGACAGATATATCTGCAAACTAATGCATTAATTAAGCGTATGTAGAACTCATCTATGAAAGCCTGAACTTTGACTGAACAGCCATAATCTGCCAATATATTTGATCTTGCTTTAGAGTGACCTTTGACTTGTGTTATGTAGGTGACTTGAAAAACCCCAGCCATTCCATCCCAAGAGGAACACTAGCAGCTGTTCTTATAACTTTTATCACATACGATCTTCTTAACCTCCTGGCTGCGTGTTCCTGTGATCAGTAAGGGAGGCTATACATATGCACAGTGGTTAAAAACATGCCCAGATGTTGAAGGAATTAATATTTCTATGAATTGTATAGTTATTAGTTGCAGCTCTTTTAAAAAAATGATTGAATGACTCATTTCTTGCTTGTACATGTATCAATCGTACCCAGTTACCTTCTGCAGAGAGACTACAGTTTCCTTTGGGACATCAATGTATGGCCTCCCATGGTGACTGTTGGCGTGTACTCCTCCCTTCATGTCTGCTGCAATGAGTAATTTTAATAGGAGCCTCCAGGATCTTGTATGCACTGGTCAAAGATGACTTGTTTGGTGAGATTCTTCAGTATATCCTGCTGATTCTTTGCTGTTAAAGCATTTTAAAAATAGGCACCTCAAAGCAGCAAATAGGGCTTTTCTAAACTAATACCCAAAGTTTCCCTGTGATGAAAAAAAGATTTGATTATTTATCTACATTATTTAGGTCATGATTAGGGCTAAATATCTGCTGCACAGTACATAAAGGGTTATTCAAGCCAGCTTGTCTTCTATTAAGGTGTGTCAACATTTTTAATTATAAGCCATCTGTTAGAAGTGGGTTAATTGCTCCAATGTGAGAACATGACACATGTTATTGGTTTTTATCATGGCCACTTTTTGTTGTGGAGACATGAAAGGCATGATTCGACAGCAGATGGCTCACAGTGACTTCTGCAGACGGGAAAAATCCTTTCATTGTGTGCTTGGCTTAATGAGTGCAGGATGACTCAGTTGTTTATCTGATCTAATGTTGGAGAGATGAGCCATGTCGGGACTGTTTCGTTTCTTAATGTTATAAATATCTGCAGGTGTCCTGATTTTGGCGAGAAACCTCTCGAAGTGGCAACCCCTGGGTTTCTGTGCTTATTTACTGGTTGCTTGTCCAGGTACAGTGTTACACAGTATGCAAACATGTCAGGGATTCTTATTTGCAATAAATGCATAGCTCAAGCAAAAGGCCACTTCCCTTGCTTTTAAACTTCTCCTCTTCATCCATAAACCTTAAATCTTTACAAGTAATGTAAGTGGTTGAGGGCAGTATTGCCCCTTGTAATCAGTGAAATGCTGAACAATATTATCAATGTGCAAAAATACAGGACAAGCTCTCTTTAGTGATTAAAAAAAATGGCTGACAAACTACATCGCCATTGATGTTGCGGTTTAAGAACGGAGCTGAAATGGAGGCAGACATTGATGGATGATTAGAGAGCAGAAAAAGGTCTGGGGCTGTATGAGCATCCTGAGTGCTCCTAATAAGCCTAAAGTTCCTAGCGAGAAGTCTTGGCGTAGGAGGGTGTTAGTGGAATTTTTATTATTTTCGCTTTTTATTATTTTCTATAATTATGCATGCTGAATAACATATAGGCTTCTACTTAATTACCTTGTAAAAGTGACTAAACTTTAATAAAACTGAACTGAATTTAGTGTGCTGAGCTCCAAGGTCACCATTTCTCTTCCCATGAAGTGGAGTCCTAATACAAACAATCCTTAGATATTTTGACTAAGTGTTTGATTTTCATTGTGTATAATAAAGTTTGGAGAGGGCGGTTCGACACAGATTGAATTCGGAGCACCTTGGATGAGGTGGTGTGTTTAAATTCGCTCTGTCCCTTTGATCAAAGAGATAACGTCTCCTGCTTACTGATTTATGCTTCCGATCTTGTTGAGGTTATAATTGTTCATTTTTCCTTAACAGAGTGGTTCCTGAACATTTCTGGAAAACTTTCTGCAAAGGATGGGCAGAAATTCTCCTCTCTTAGTGAGACAGTGCAGTTAACCCCATATGAGTCATCATTTCAGAAGCTGTGATTGGTTGATCCTAAAAGCTAGATAAAAATATGCTTTGGGTGATGTACTTAGAATAAACTCTCACATTGGTAGACTTGACCATTAGTGTAATTGTAAAATGTATAAATATTTTGCATTAAAAATAATTTCTGTTAAATTAATAAACTTTAAATTTATCCTAAAAATGAGTACAACTCAGGCCCACTTGCACGGTATTAACATGCCGATGCGTTTGCTTTCCATTTATTTACAATACTGATCATTTTCTGCACTTTCAACTACAAAATTTTGCATTTAATCTGTTCCTGTAATCCCTGCTCTTAACAGATCTCACCTTAAGAGCTAGGATGCATTTTTGGATTAGTTTTTATCTTTACTAGGATCTGCTTCACTTTTCAGAGGAAATTCTATGAAAACATCACAATTATCTGAATTTTCTTAGAATTTGGACACAAGGAACAAACTTTAGGAATATGACCCCAGATCATTTGCCTGGTCCTAGATGACATAAAACCTTTCGGTTTGTATTATGCTCTGCTTAACGGTAATAGTATCTGAATGAAAATTAATTTATGAAAAATATCTTGGTGGTTTGTCTTTGAGTAGGAAGAAATGTACAAATTTAAGCTGCAATACTCGTGAGGTACATTTAACAAATGAATGTTTTGTAGTTCCTCCACTAGATGGTGCTGTTTGCTGGTAAATTGAACACAGTTTCTGGTATTGTAACCATCTTCTTCTTTCTGGTGTATGCTGCTGTCAATTTGGCCTGTTTGGCTCTTGAATGGGCTTCTGCACCAAACTTCAGGTATGATGCAGAATATAGGGACAATTTTTCTGGTTTTGAAATGCATTTAATAAATAATCTCGGCTACTACATTGTATTCTCTTTTAGACCCTCATTTCGCTGCTTCACATGGCATACTTGCTCTCTGGGTGTCCTTGGCTGCTTAGTCATGATCTTGATCAATACCATTCTTGCCATTGCCAGCATCACACTTATGCTGCTCCTTTTAATGCTTATACACTATCTGGGGCCCATCAGTAACTGGGACTACTTTAGCCATTCTCTCATCTTTCAGCAGGTTTACAAACATTATTTTTGCACACACAAACCTCCTAAATAAACTATTTTTGTATGACTGAACAATTATTTGTCCATTTAATTTGTTTAGGTACGCAAATACCTGCTGATGTTGGATGTGCATAAAGACCACGTAAAATTCTAAAGGCCACAGGTGTTGCTGATGGTTGCAAACCCTCGTAGCTGTACAGGTCTTATTTCATTAATGACATGAAGAAAAGTGGTCTCTATGTGCTGAGACATGTAAAGCTGGGATTGCTGGGTAAGAATTGACTTTACTAAAACTCTCGGCCAATTTACACCTCAGAATGAAGGGTGTGATTAAAACAGCAATGTGCTTAAGTGCAATGTTGTAATGAATTGTAACATTTTAAATTAAGAAATGATAAAGTGGTTTTTGCTTCAAGTAGTAGCAGCCCTGCATCATTGCATACAACTCGGTTCATTGCAAGCTGCTTAATATAATTCTGTCTTTAGAGTTTGAAGCTGAAGCTTGAGAGATAAAGCTCAGAGGGATGCTTAAAACCTGAGGATTTCAGCTCATGTACAGACGGTGGCTTGGGACGAGGTGGTGACACTGCACCGGCAGAGACAAAAAGGTAGAGAGAGAGGAAGTCTGTTAGATCAGCAGAATGTTGACGCATGGTTGAGACAAGGTGGTGAGGAGACGAATGGTGTCCACCGGTTTCCTAATAATGCTTCTCAGTTGACGGATGAATATATTTGTGCTGTTAACAATCTGATTTGCCAGCATAGTTGTCCTCCACCAGCTGTTCGCTTCTTGTATTTGCCACACCCTCCAGCAGAAACAAGTCTGTATCGTGCCTACCTGCATCAGGTGGACTTGTTAAGTAAGGACCTCAGGCCAACAATACTCGTCCATGGAATCACTCCAGTGGCCTGTTGGTACAGATTAAACCTAATGCCTAAAGATGTCCTATAGAGTTAAAATAAAACCTAATTTTTACATTTATTCAGTAATTCTTTGAAGACACTTAAAGTAGGTGTTTTTTTAAGAATAACTTGAAAATGAAACTTTTTGATCGTTGCATATTTTGCATTTTAAAAGGAAAAAATCTTTGTACAGCTCCTATTTAAGATTTGTTTCAGAAGTGTTACTGATTACTTTTAATGCATTTGTTATATTTTAAAGCTTCTCAGCAAGTTGGTAATAAACTCTGAAAATCTAGCCATGGAGAGTCTTTGTAGGACGCAAACTTGTGTTCCCCATACAACCAGCAGAGAGCGACATGCACCCAGTAACATGGCTATGGTGGCTATTAAAACATGAAGTTTGTCTTCACTGCACAAGAAACATACTCTGCCAGAGCACTGCCTCTCCACCACATGACTGACCATTTTAACTCGCACTTGTCATGAAACACAACATTTCAAACATGTAAATATCCAACATTGTACAGATGCTGAGATTTCAGACTGTCTGGGTGGTGTGAATGTGTTTTAAAAGTGCAAAAAATTAATGAAGTTATTGTGTCTCGTGTTTGTAAAAGATATGCTTCTTACCTGAAACAATGAGAAGTTAGGAAAGGTGGGTGATGGTTGGACTGCTTACTAATGAACAGCTAACACATCTGTGGAAAATGTCACATTTGGTTTGAGAAAATTCTGAGTTGCACAGCATTGACACCCACCTACACAACAGCTTGTGGGAGGGAGTGTTTTCCCAGAAGGAAGCAGGTTTTACTGCAGCCAAGAAACGTGCATCTACGGTCTGATGAGCTTTGTAGCTTCCTGTATGTGTTTAACACCAAAATCTGAATGCACCTGTGACTGGTGCCTCTGCAGGTTGGGTGGATGTTCAGCATCCCCCCTTTCCACATCCTAATCCAATGATTGGAAAGATGGAAGAAATGACTCACTTCCGACTGACTGGGGGGATTATTGATGCAGAAAAGGAGGTGTGTGTGTGTGTGTGTGTAATGAAACTCTGCAGTCCTCTGCTTAAGTACTTGAACATGGTTCTGCAACTGATCTGTATGTTAATTGTGTCATTTTCAGGAAAGTAAATGATTTTGCAAAAGTTGCCTTGGACTCCTTTTTAAGGTACTTTCCTGGAAAGCAAGTGTTTTGTTGACTAAAATAAAACGTGATCAGCAGACCACAAACATCTCTTCAACACCTTCCCCTACAACACCACCGCCAGATGTCAGGCTTTTGGTGATCTTTTTTGTTTGCTTTCCTGCGTTGAGGATTGAGCAGATTGATGTGAGATCTTTTTAAATGCTTAAAATTATGACTTTTTGCCAGAATAACAGTCCCCAGCAAATCAAATCTATGTAGAAATGGCTCAAAGGATGAAATGAAAGTTTATGATATGACCTGAACAAAGCCTGTATTCCCATTTTTAACATTAAATAAGGACTCTATGATGTAGAGATATCTAGTAACTACAAACCGCTGGAAATTTCCATGACAGAGTGATCATAAAGTCCAGATACTGATGGACATTTTTATGGAAATCCCATCATTTCTACAGAATGCATTATAAGTTGCTGGTGTTAGGTTGTGGAGGGGCAGGTGTGATACATTTATCAATGTGCAGAATTTTAAAGAGGACTGAATCTTTCTTTGGTAAAACCTAATAGAAAAGATTATTTTTTTTAAAATTCACTTGATTTTGAAAAATGATCTGGGATTGTCTAAATATGCAGCTTGTCTGAGTTTAAGCAAACAAAAAAGACTGTACAGTTTCTCTTTGCTGTATCCTCCTGGTTCTGTTTGATTTTTCTTTTTTTTTAAAAAAAAGACCTGGCGGATGTTATTTCCCTCTGTTACACAGGCTTAACTGCAGCTGAAATGCATCTAATCAGTAGACATTGCCATCTGTTGCATACGTCACATTTGCGCCAGAATCCACAGTTTATCGTCACACGCCTACATCTCGCTGACTGTCTGTGGGACGGAGTGTTTTCAAAGGCGCAGGCGGCCTAAACGCTGAGCAGAAACCACTTACTATGTGAAGTACTTTTGACCAAAAGTGTAGTGAAAAGCAAAGAGGAGCCCTGGATGCTTAAAACACCCAGACGAAAATAGCTTGCTTCCTAAATTGTCTGAAATAGGTGTTAGTTTGGAGGTTATTCCTCACAGGATCAGAGCAGTGAGTCATTTCTGATTAATTGGCTGTGGGATGGCCAGTTTCCAAAAAAGGTGTGAATTAAGAGACCACTTCTTTGTACCATAAATAAAAGTGATTATTGTGTATAAGTGGGAGAAGTTGCATTTTTTTCCTTCTATTTCAAGACTTGTTATTAGAGTCTCCATGGCAACGAGACTTGTTTACCACCAGGATTTACAAATAATACTCTCCAAATCCAAATTTATCAGTGAAATAACACTTCAAATCCAAACGGAGTTGAACAGGAAGAGATGAAGATGCAGGGCAGGAGTGATGCAGAGAGAAAAACTATGGAGATTTGAACTGTTTTTTCAAACTGTTGTGATGGCTAACGTGCGATCGCTAGCTAACAAAATTGATGAGGTTCAGGTGCTAACCGGGTCTCGTAAAGAATACAGAGAGTGCAGTTTTATGTGCTTCACCGAGACATGGCTGCATGAACACATCACACATACGTCTGTACACGGCTTTATGACGGTCCGTGCAGACCGCAGTGAACGGCTCGGTGTAGACCTGGGGGGAGGTGGAGTCACAGTGCTGGTTGGCCAGCGTTGGTGTCATCCTGGACGTGTCGCTGTTGGGGAGA
>JBAMHV010000008.1:12609457-12624975 GCA_037177535.1 Pseudomugil gertrudae
TGTATTTAAAAAACTACTACAATTTGAATTTCCCTCTGGGATCAATAAAGTATTTTTCATTTCATTTTCATTCATTTCATTTATACAGACCTGCTGTTTTATACTGAACAGCCAATATAAATATTATATTGTATTGTTGCTCTCCTGCTGCATATTGTATTAACATTAAACATGAATCAATATAAAGCTAAAAAGGCCCATTACTTTATGCTACTTCTGCAAAATAGGCTGAACCGAGGTAGTATATTGTAAAGTAGTTGTATGTAAAGAAATTTATGGGTTGGATTTCAGTTGGTAAGTGTGCTCATCTCACTTGGTGGCATACCCTGGGCCTGCTATGTGTGGTGTGTTACTGATGAATTGAATCAGATGTGTGTTTGTTACATCCATCAAAACATTTCATCCTGTCAGAATATCACACCACCATGGCTCAGCTGGATGCATAATTGGATACAAAGACAGCAGCAGTTATTAAATGTTGCTTTAAACATATCAATTATTAATTCATATTGTTTATGTTAGGTGTGATGAGTATAAAAAATAGCTACTATCATTTTAACAGTATATAATAATGGGATCTGACATTGGTCCTTCCGGAGGCACAGCTAATATTGTAACAATACTGTCTCTGCTCCAAGAGTCTGTGCTAATAACGTAGCTTAAACCATGGGAATAACACCTCCACTTGATATCTGAGTGGGAGGAAGACTTCAGCATTTTTAGTGTGTAGAAGACGAGTACACTTCTTCCTCCTACCGCAGGCATAATTTCAGAATACTGTGCTGTATATCTACTTATTTATGGATTGAAAACACACTTATTTATTCAGATAGCATCTTTATACAGCTTTTCCTATCATGTTGGGGTCATATCTGACTAATTTAAAAACAAATTGTGTTACATCTGATTATTTAAGTACTTAACACACCCTCCATCCTGTGCACCTGAACATATAAAAGTGATGAGCATCACCATCGTTTCAGTTTGAGTGATTTAGTCAAACTCATCACACCTGTCATGTTCCCAGTATAAAAGAAAACATTATGTGCATCCAGATAAGATTGTTCAGACTGAACAATGTCTGTTGTGGCCAAAAATCTCTTCCCTGTGCTTATGCTCTGATCCTTCCACATGAACCATTTTCCTGATAAAACAAAGTATCATATCTTCCTACCCTCCCTCCTCCCTAAGCCTGTGTGACTCAGTGTAATAATTATATGCAGTCACAGCACTCAACTTATTATCTTGCTTTCAAATTAACAGGAGCCTTTTAAAAATGCAACGATATTATTATAACTTTTTTCTTATCTAGGCTACACCCTGCTGCGATATTACAGAACAGGCAACATTTTTTCACCTGATAATGTCTCATTTTTGGGAGCCTGATGCTTAGTTTGAACCTCAGCAAGTAATCTTGACCATGTGTCACATGCCAAAATTCCCTCCGTTGCTGCCTTGTGATTGTGTTGTGAGGGTATACACCATAAAGGTTTTATTGTCTTCTGTTGCATTGGACTGCGTTACTTTAAGCATGGGGTAACAAATGCAACATGAGCTCATCAAGCTGATATTCTTTAAGCATATATAAGCAGCATCCTTCAAAAGTTCAGCTACAGCTCTTCTCAATCATTTTACTTACAGAGATGCAGGTTGAGCTTCATTGTCTCACCAAATTGGTTGTATTTCCCAGGCACATGTACACACTGCTTTAATCTTCCAGCTTTATACATGCTGTTGCTGTTCTTGACAGTACTCAGTGCACCTAACCCGCACAATCCTCACTGACTCACTGTTCGTTCTCCTCCGTGGGCTGTCTGAGTGTTTTTAGTGGAACTGATGATTATACTTTATATGGCTGCACCGCCTCAGGGATACCCTTCTTTCCGTGTAGGCCTTGATAACAGCACTGGCTGCTGAGCTGATTTGCGTCACTCTCACACTTTTACTTTCAGGCACCAAACATGGAGAGAGCGTATGTTGCATCATGAGAGCGCTTCATGTCTGTCAGCCATCACTAGCTTACATAGACAATTTTAATCCCTGTTCAGTGGCATTTGCGTCAGCGACTACGTAGGAATGGAGCAGCTGTAGTTCTGAAGCATCTTCCGCATGGCACAAGAAAAGTCTTGACTGATTTAGCCATTTTATATTTAGCTGGTGGATTTCTAAAATGTTGAGGGTAGATGTTACAGACTCTGCCAGTGTATAAACAAACATTACAATAAGACATGAAGCTTCTGAGACCATCTGCATTTTTTCTTATTTCTTAGTAATGTCAAGATCGGAATAATATACAGCACAAAGCAGCATGCTAATTAAGATTGGATTTTTTTGTTTGTTTTTTCCCCATCTTAAGCAAAAAACATATTTTGTTGGTAAAGTACAGATTGCTACACAACAGACTCTGTGGCTTCACGTTGTATTCATTATTGAAAGAGCCCATATAGGGAGTTTTTCCTTTTTTTCTGCTGAAAACACAGTAGTTTGTGAGTTAATTATAAATACTGACTTTGTGTCTTAGCATGAAGTATTAGTATATTGATGTGCAGTGGCTGCAAAGCAGATAATAAGTAAATACCACTGTTCTCTATAAATGTGTAACCAGAGGGTAGTACGTTTCTGAGATGATTAGTGGTCATTTTTAGGAGAATCTGAAATGATACAGGCTTAGATAAACATAAATATGGGGGACTTTGTGCTGGCTGAGCAATGAAGTGGTACTATTAGTCAGTCAGATGTGTTAGAGTTTTCCCATTGGTTATCACTCATTCAGACACTTATAAAACTTATAATACTGAGAAAGGTGATGTTCAGGAACAATCAGTCCCTCCACTATTAAGACGGCAATATTTTTCTTTAGTTGTGAGAAAGATTCCACTCAGTCAATCATAATCAAGCCAACATCTGTTTGACTCTTATGTCTAATGTTAGACTGCATGCCAGTATGCAGAAAACTAGGTTGTGTTTATGTGGGCTTTAATGATCCCTTTAGCAAACTGTCTGTACTGTTGTTCAGTCACTGTACAGAATATCCTCTAGGCAAGCTAATTATCCTAAAGTATTACACACATATGGTATCAAACATTATGTTTATTATGAGGTTTAAGAAGAAAAAAACTCCCTAAAATCTTTTCTGGATGTGTTTTAAATTTCATCCATGTGAACTCATCAAGATTATTTCCTATTTGCAACTCAAACTGTGTAGATACTCTAGTATCAAAGTCAGGACAATAATGACTTCAAATAGGATTTATTCTTTTATTCTTACATTATATTCTTACTACAGGCCAGTGATTTGACCTGAGATGACTTAACTTCAAAATTAAGACTATTCTGCCACTAGAGGGCCTGTTTGAGTTGCCCTACTGAAGAGCAAGGTTAGAAAAAGATGTTATAAAGTTAAGTTTGGGGAATTTTCATCATTTTATGTTTGTATGCCGTTTTGAAACATTTCATTTTTAAAATTAGCTTCAGAAACAGTCTTTGTTTAAATAAAGAGGTGTGAAAGACACGTCTTCTAAAAATAAAACTATTAAAATTAGAGTCATGTTTTTTTGCTTTAAAATATAATAAGCTATTAAAATATAATAAGCTGTAAGTATAGCCTGCCATTATTTTTGCCAAGCGTGCATTGTGATACCAATATTACACAGAATGTGACCGCAACATCATAACAGATTTTTATGTAATACAGTCACAAGAGTCATCCAGTCATGTAACATATTCGCGAGAGTAAATGAACTTTTCTGCTTACGCACACTAAACACTTCACCCACATTGCCATACACACACTTGTATAACCGTTTAGATAACAGTCGGTGGCTCTGAGCCGCTGTAAGCCAACCATGGCCACTGCTTCATTCACTAACAGCTGCGTCGTAGTGATTTGCTCTCGCTGCTCTCACGCCGGCGTGGGTTTCCACGTGAAAGCGGTGACACCCTTACATAAAGAAACTGACAGCCATGCCGACCAATGGCAGCACGGAGCGGCATTTACTGTGTCCGCCCACACCAGCCCTCTTTGTATCGATTGGTTTAATCTTCTGTGACGTAGAGGTTGTTTGTAATATAAACCAATAGGGGGAAGTTAGGGGAGGAGCTTTGGGAGGAGCTTGAAATGAGGTCACAGCTTGCGTTGTGGATGCAGGGCACTTTGTGTGGACGGCGGGACGGAAGGAAGCAGTGAATCAAACCAGACAAGGACCAGTGGCACGCATACCGCATCCCTATTAGGAGAAAGAGCTCCAATAACTAGGATTTTTCTAACTGAGAAACTCAAAGCTGAATTTTTATCAGGTGAGTGGAGGTTTTACTTACCAGCGCTATAGTATGTGGATTGTTGTGTGTTTAAAATGTGTGGCCAAAGATGCGGACAACACAGCATGAATGGCATTGTGTTGTAAAAGTTACATAAATGTGTCACCACGAGACTCAGTAGCTTCACACATCGGAACCTCTGTCCGCGTAATGCAGCAGCTCTATGTGATGCAATCTGAAATACCGCAGGTGACGTGCCCGCACAGCAACTTTATATAACAAGAGAAAATGTAGCCTTAGAAGTAAAAGTGACGTATAGTAACGCGAGGAGGTGAAGTCAGAGTCACATATGGAGCTTTGTAGACGTGCACGGTGTCATATGAAAGTTCTGCATAACGCCTTACATAAAGGTCCTCTGATGAGCGCATGGCAGAACTTCACATGCACGTCCACTTAGATCATTTGCTCTGTGTGGTTCGGTTCAGAGACTTAAGCTGTTTCAGCTGAGATGGCAGGACACTTTGCTTTATGTCATGGAGTGAGGTGAAAAGTCCTGATCTGCATCTGCCTCAATTTCATTGTGTATTATACATGTTCAGTCGTATAATAGGTAATAGGTAATACAGTCCTGAATTCACTTTGACTGAGATTTAAAATAAGGACCTTATTATGAGATACTGTGTTATAGCAATGCAACATATGATTAAAGTGATGTGGCCAAATTCAGCTTGCCCTTCATGACTTTTGAGGGAGGAGAAACGGAAGACTGACGCATAAAGTGGTTGGCAAGGGAGAAGTCTAGTGTTTATCTCAGTGCTGCAAAGCGGAAGGGTTGCCATCTCTACTAAAATTTACCCAGATGCACTACAGGAGAGTCAGAGGGGCATTCAAATTACTTTAGCATTTCATTGCCCGACAGTTTTTATTTAAGTATTTTACGCGGTGACATAACACAAAGCGCACAGACTACTTCACCCATAATGCATGCCTTCAGTATGACGCGCAGCACTGTAACTTCAGGAGTTGTATAAGATGGGTTGAGATGACGCAGTAGATGTCAGGACCAGCAGTCTTGTGCATACATTTACATGAGATGAAAGGCAATGTGAGTGCTATGGTTTGGTATTAATCAGCTTATGAAAAAAAAATAGATTTTTCACAGATATAGCCAAAGTACTAATATGTTCACTGAGCGCGTCTTAGCCTATCACATGGGCCAGTTGCTCACTTCATTGCTGTGAACCTCCTACTCCATTAATTATTTGCTTACGCCCTAAAATGAGTGTTAATAGGTTTCTAATTGGTGGTTTTATTATTATAAAGTTTTTTACAAGATGCCTCATGTTTGAGACTACGGCTGACAAGTATGATTTAGTTCGGACATTAGCACACATCATTCCTTCCTGTCTCTTCTCTGACCGCATTGTGAGGTGCGGTTCTTCCACAAAGCATAAATCACATCTTGCAACATCCCGGTCATATCATATGAGGAGGTGCTTCCAGCTGGAACTCACCACACTTCCCAAATATTGTCCGGATATATTTATTCAGGGGTCCTTGAAAAGTTTTGCTGGGTGGGCCACATAAAAAGGGTGGCACATGTGATTAAACTTTTTATAAAGAGAAGATTTTGCACTTACAACACTAATTATCTGAACTAAAGTTATCGTTTAAGATATATCATGTATATATATCATATATATATATATATATATATATATATACAAGATGTTTGATATTGACTATTCAGTGTACCAATCCAGTATTTTGTTCAGCCCTTTATTTCCAATACCTATATATTTAATTCCCCTCCAACAAAAAAGAAAGAAAAACAAATTAGGTACATAAGATTTATCATGTGCATTGCAGAAAATTTAATGTCTGTAAACACTTTGATATAATTCTCAAACTTTTAGACCACAGCCATTGGTATCACTGTAAGTTGTGTTAAACAGACAAACACATATATCTGGAAAACTATACATCAAGTCTCTTATTTTTGGTCATTTTGAGTTAGAGGAGAATAAACGGAAGAGTTTGAGATAAATACAAGCCTGCGCTTACTTTCAATATATGTGTGTGTGTATAATGCTTTATAATATAATGCTATTTAATTCTATAATAACCCCTTAAAGTCTAAATGACAGAAAGGCCAAGTAAGCTTCTTGTTCCAATGAGCTCAAAATAAGGCTTTAATCGAATTAAAATGACCATAAAGAGCAATGTGAAACCTTGAATTGAATTGTGGTTCTCACCTTGTTAGTCACCTGTTCCTTGTTAAACTTCGCTTAGTGTTACGTATGCCAGACTTCTTTCTTTTGGCAGCCAGACATTGTGCACTTTGACCAGAAAAAAACCATAACTGACATAATATGTGTCACTGCCCGTGTCTGATTATGCAAGTGAAAGCTGATGACTGAAAAGTGACTCTGCAGAAAAAGAAAATTCATCGAGGCTTTTTGTGAGCTAAATTTAATTTGAAATGATGAGTGGCTTCCCCACAAGGACAGATTAAATCCTCATTATCGCCTGCTCTGCTTCTTGTTCTACAGCTACTCAAAAGATTTATATAAAATGGGGAAGAAAATAAATCCTCAGATGCTGAATTAGCCTTCATAACCTTCACAGTGGAAGTTGTTTGACAATTGCAGGTTCTGTCAGACACGATAAAAGGTGATTCCAAAACTATTTTAAACATAAAAGTACTCAAACCATTATTTTATCTTTTTTTTTGCATGATAACAGTCTTTATAATGTGTGGAAACCAAAGTGAATGTCAATGTCAGTTTTATTCTATAGCACATTTAATTAAAGGCCAATGGCCACATCACGGGGATGTGCACAAATATATACTGTTAAATCTAATCAGTTATCTGTGTTGACCAAGACTTTAATATATGAACATTTGTTCTCACCATCCATCTGAGGACTGATACCAAATGTGGATAATATTGTTTAACCCCTAAACTAAGTTGATGGCGTTCCTGTTATCTGTCAATCTGTCTCAGTTTCACACATACTTAGGTTTTCCTCCTCCTTGCAGCGCTGCTGTCCAACCCTTGTCATCTCTGTCTGCTGGAACTGAGCCAGTGGAATTGGCCTGATTGTAAGCCAAAGAGGTGAAAGTCTGGCAGACAGTTGGTAGCTACTGTGAACTTTTGGACTTTGAATATCAGATAAATTGGCTTTTCAGCACATTTGCTTTGGACCCTATGCATAAATTGAAGTTGTTGCCTCTGCAGCAATGCTTCTGAAAGCTTTTCAGTTTAATAAATATAAAAACACCTTTTGGGGTAACGTGTTTGCACAGAATTTGCAGTATGTGAAGTACTTTGGGTGAGTAATGATGCATGTAGTCCACCATGCCTGATAATTTGCTCTGCGTAGAGGGGATTTTTATCATGTCCTGAGGAAAACGTCAGCCACGGAGGTTGAGTCATTGCCAAACCATGTGCTCCAGTTTAGCTTACCAGGCATTTTTCAAGCTACAAAACCCGGATTTCTCACTCAACTCTTTTTGATATCTCTCACTGGCTGTTGCTGACCCACTTCATAGAAGTAGCACATAAGCAGAACTAACCCAAATTTCAAGCAGCTCAATGATAAGCAGAATAGTGTGACCATAGAGCCCTGTCATCTGATAAAACCAACAAAATGGTTAAATATGAATAAGAAATGCATTGCTGCTGTCATTTCACAGTCATTTTTTTCTTTAGTTGCAAAGCATGATGGTGTGATTAGGAGCTGAAGCAGGATTTAAGCATGTATGCAATAGGTGCAAGTTGGATAAAGAGCCTTTTAATGAGAAACACATTTATTAAATGTATATCTTAAAATATTTTAACTACTAATTTAAACAAATTCAGCTCCTGTGAACCTCTTTTTCAAAGTGCATAATACATATGCAAACTTTTAAACCTCCCTATCATTAATAATCTGATCTGTCAGTTGTTGGTATTTAATTACAGTGAGTTAGTCCTGTTTAACGGTGGAGAGCGCCGACACACCGTCTGCTAAAGTTCTGAACTCTGACATGTGTTATAAAGGTAAAAGGTTAGGAAGGAGGAACTTCTCAAGCAATATGAAAAGTCAATTAGATTGTGTAAATCCATAAATCTTTTTGAAGTACTTTACGATGAGAGAAAACATAACATTTGGACATAATTGTCATTACACGCACACCTCACTAACAGTCTTAACTTTACTGTCAACACACCCTTAGCACATTTGCAGACAACAATCTGAGTGACGTAGGGGACAAAGCTTACGTAAAATACCTGTTTGTGCATGAACTTGAAAGTTCAGCCAGTGAGACTGTACAACAGACATCCCAATAAAGCCCAGGGGAATAAAGAAAACATAAAGCCTTGCATGCAGAAAATGGACAATTTCCATTACACAGACCAAAAACCATACGCCAGTTTCTTTTCAGCTTATCCTAAAAAAGCAGCAAAAGGACAGAAAGCGAATTTCATCACAGAATGTTGCTCAGAAACGCAGCGAAATAACAATTTATTGCACTGTGCTCCTCATTTAAACCATAATGATAATTACCAGTTTAGCTGTTTCATTAGGTTTCAATATTAAACCTACAAAAGGCTGAGCTCAGACATCTAACTCTAAGGGTGTCTACGAGTTCTTGGTGTAGAGACAGTCAGAGAAACCATGTCTCATATACATCACTACAGTTTATATACTGCAAATATATGACATTATGACATAAATAATGACTAGTGGAATTCACTAATTTTCTCTATTATGGTTTATCATCAACCACAATGTGAGTACACCACTTGTTATATAGTTAAACCTCATTTCTTTGTCATTTCCTAGCAGTTTTTCAAAATGCTCAGATGTATTTTTTTATAGAGTGCATGTTAAAAAGATGTTTATTTCCTTCTCCTGATTTTTAGCTACTTTTCAGCTTTCCCTTTGTTGATCGCAAACACATTACTGTTGATCCTCTTCAATAATAAAACACATCTCACTTCAAAGTTCTTTGTCAATACTGTTTGAAAATCTGACATTCGTGTGACACTGTTATCTAAGATGGCACGGGTTTTTTATGCGTGGCATTATGTCTGAACCCGTTCTGCTGCCTCACACGAGATCACAGATAACGGGGCAAAGTTCCACGCTGCTTGCGACCACATGTGGTGGCATTCAGATCAATCTTGTCTAATGTCCTTTGTTCCAAGGTGCAAAATCCTTTGCAAGGGTTGAAGGGCTCAGACCCGCTGTTCGTAAAGGCCACACGCTCTGAACCAGGGAGGCTTTTCATTTTACATCAGAGAGGCATCTGCAGAGCTCTTCAGTGGTCAGGGGGTAAACCCTGTGATGTAATCCTATATCATACCAGACAAAAGGCAGAAGACATTATTTTGAAGGACTTTGTGTGCAGATTGATTTTTGTCTTGAACATTTCTGAACTGGGCGAATGTTTTCACATAAAAGGGTGGTGTTGCAAATGAGGAGTTACCTTCCTGTGTTTTAAGGATAATGTTGGTTTTAAATGTTTAGACTAACTGAGTGCAAGTCAAACACTGAACACATGCTGACCGTTTTAAAAAGCTCACAACTGGATTGCTCCTGTTCTCACTTCACGTCACGGGAAAATCTAATTTCCTGTGCAGGCTGTAAAACTCACTTGGTGTAATTGATTTGTTTCTTGCCAACCTTCACCTTCCCAGAATAGTTGCACCATCACCACTCTGCACTGTGCTTGAATAAAATATCAATATAAATACGTTATTTGTTGTAGTGTCTGGATTTCAGCATATGATTAATTTTTAAATATGTGCATCTCTACATTTTTAATTCCTAACGCTTATAATGATCTCCTTCTTTCCACAGATCTATCCATTTCCTCTTACATTCCCTTGGCCATTGGCCTTGTAAAAATGGGGTGATTACCATCTTTCATTTTCCTGTTAACTAATCTTAAGGAAGCCCAGGGTGGGTGGAACTCCTCCTGATGTCAGAGGATTCAGACTCCAAGCCCTATTGCTTCCCACTGCAAGAGGATCAAGATGGAGCCTCGACTTCATGTGGCCCCATGCCAAGGGGGGCTTCGCGTTGCAGCTCAGTAGCGCAGCTGCATCGGATGGGAGGCTACGGCCAAGGTGGGCCTGATCTAGGCCTCCTGTCGGAGGGCAGTGACAGCAGTGGTCAGGACCCTCCCGCTTCACCACACAACATTCATAAGAATGTATGCTCTCGATTGCTCCCTGAAGAGGACATGGAGATGAAGAGCAATGTCTCCAGTGGAAGCGGGACCGAATCACATGGCAACGAAAGCCATGGCAACGAGAGTCATGGGAATGAGAGCCACAGCCACGAGTCACTGCGCAGTTCCAATGGCAACAGCAAAGACTCTGCACTGCTGGAATCTTCAGAGAGCAATAAAAGGTAGGTGGGAAAAACAAACTTATTATTAGCTATGATGTCTTCATATGATTTATAAGTCTATTCCTACTGTTTGTTTAGTAACATCTGCAAGAATCCTCCCTGCGTCCAGTAATGTTTATTCTGGTCAGGTCACGCTAACCCTCTTTGTCCAGATTCCTCTATTTGGTCAAGATAAACCAAACCTTACCAAAACTTTGAGGAAGAAAGTTAAGACGAGCCCTCAGAAACCTAATATCCCTAACAAGGTGAAAACCTAAGGTTACAGCTTGCATAGTATACGTGGCAGACTGGAAAACATATTTAGCAATAGTTTTTGTCCTCAAACAGCTACTTAAAAACTCAGACTTATTGATTTAGCCACACAGTCTTTCAACTCCTCACAGTTTGGGATAAAACCAATGAGTGATACATTTGTGAACCCAAGCATTAGCCAAAAGTTAGATAGAAGAATCTATAAATCCCATTACATTTATTTAGCAGCAGTCTTGAATTACAGGGAACACCCGTTTTAGTGCTGGGGAATTATTCATGTCTTCTGTTGGACCCCATAATTAACCATGCCATGCACATACAGATGGCAAGGAAATGAGAAATGACGTCTGTTCCTGACATTTTCCACTGATAATATATGCAACTATACGCACCAGATGCCTTTGAGAGCCCTGACTAATATTTGTAGACGAGTGGGCCAAAACATTAATGATGAGCAACAAGCTCTTGACCCGGATGTGCATTTGAAACATAGACGGACCTTCTTTGTTCATTTTCACTGACCATGAGCTGTCTCTCTCTCCCCACCCTCCCTCCAAAACTAAAATTTGAATAATGTTATTGGATCGGCTCTCAATGGCACTCACTGCCAGCTGAGCACAACCATTGGGTGATATTAAAGCAAACATGCTCTTCCTGTTAGTCATCCCACTTTACTTTAACACTGAAGCTGAATGGACATTAATTGAGCTCAATTCCTTTTGAACAGATCTGGTCATCACTTCCTAAATTAGATCTCATGGTCACTCATGTCGCCCACAAGTGAGTCAGGTGTTTTCTGATGGGAGCAGTTCGTGCTTGTTTTTGACAGCTTGAAGTCTGCAAGCACAAATCTTGTTTTGTATCTCCATCTTGATGAAAGTCTGGTCCGCAGAAAGAAAAATAAAATGTGATCTGAATGTGGGGCACACAGCTTTGGTTTGTCTCAGTAATCTCATATGAGAGGTTGACACATTTCTGTGTGTTAGTCAGCAGGACTCAGTATGTGGAAATATCTATTGTGTCTGTCAGTTTTCTGCAGCAGTGCAGACCGTTTTGTGTTTTTACTGTGCTGTTAGCTCAGAATTTTTATTACTCCTATTCCAGCCAAATCTTAAAGTTTAAGTACATCAGCCAAATAGGCTAATTCTGACACATAAATACTTCCCTCACCACACAAGCCTCTTATTTAAAGAGCTCTTTATGACTGCAGAGTACACTGTCAGCCAGATCCTTTGCTCCTTGGTAATGGCAGTAAGTTGTTTGTGTAACCAGGACAAATTTTTGTAAAACACTCCAAAAAGTCTCACGTCACGGCCAAAAATAGGTTCATATGCTTAGCAGTCTGTTTAGAAGATGAGCAGAACAGGGAAAAATAAATGACTGTATCTCCCAGTAGGAAAACTGTATTGATGTCATTTATGAGGCTGGGAGCTGGCTCTCATCAGTACCATATGGCTTGAATAACACCCTCCAAAGGCCTTTGCTTACTATGGCAACACAATGTTTGTGAATGTTTATCTGGGTGGAGTTAGGCCGTCGCATGCTCTGACGTGTTTCTCTCACTCAGTCCTGCCTCACTTAACTTTATTTGTCTATTCAATCTAGATTTCTTTACAAACCACACCTTTTACTGTTTGATCAGCTTCACACGGAGAAGTTCACCTCCCTCATGTGCTGGCAGGATGACTTCAATTATTGATTAATTTCTTGCTTTCCTTCTCTACTCCTTTCATTGTTCTTTGTTCCCTGCAGCACCTCTATCATTGCAATAACCTTTCCTACCCATTTCGGAGATAAAAAATCTCCCATAACACCCAAACAGTCTGTGCATATTCTTCTCTACACATTAAACTTCTTTAGCTACTCCAGCATCATCCATAACGTCTTCCTATCCTGCTTTTAGTGACTCATATAGCTGCATTTATAACTGTGATTGAATTATTGTACTTTTATGAACAGTCCCACATTTTGGTAAATGTTGTCTTTAGTCGTCCTTTTCATAGTAGTATGAGAGAATTTATATGTTATTGTTGGTGTTTATATTCAGTTATATTTTAGTTCAATATTTGCTAAATTAGATTTATTTCTATTTGAAGAATTTTTTACATTTCCATTGATAAAAGTATGTCACTTTTTGTTTTAGTGTATTCTGGGTTTCACACATAAGTTGTTTTTTTTTAACGAAGCCAGATTTTTCTATGTATCTGTTAATGTAACGTATTAGGGCTGCGGGGATGTGTAAGCAGTGAGTGCAGCATCTAAAAGCAACAACAAAATAAAGCTAGGTTTAAAGTTTGGTAAAAACAAAAAGCACAAGCAAAATAAAAAAACACACTTTACTCTATTCTAAAACAGATTCTACAATCAAAAACACATCAAGCCATTTTTTACTTTAAAACTTTGAAAGCAAAGTGCTCACTGAACCCAACTAAAAAGTAATGGGTCTGAACAAATGACATATTAAGCTAATTTAAGTTTATCTAACAAATAATATGGACAAAAGCTGTGAAGCAAGACGATCATAATATAGCTGAATGATTTGATGAGCAATAACTGCTGTCTGTTGGCATCCACATTTAATTAAATGCCTGTGAAAAGATCTGTATCACCATCTCTGTCATAACATCTGATGTTTTAACCTGATTCTGCTCAGTTTCATTCTTGTATCAGGGTTATCTTTTGTTTTTGTTATTTTGTTTCAAAAATAAATGAAAAAAAAAATCAAACAAAAGTTGCATGAGATTTCACAGAAGCCCTTTGATGGACTGGCAACCTGTCTGGGGTGCGTACCTGCCTCTCACCTGCAAATAGCTAGGATAGGCTCCAGTCGTCATGGTTTGTTAAGTATCAAGGTGGAAACAGTGTCACCAACTGTGAATGTAACTGGTGAAGAAACCAGCCACCACTTAATCTGTGCTTTTTTTTACTCTACCTTATCTTCCCAGTAACTCCTCAGTCTTAGGAAGAAGCAGCCAATAAAACAGACAGCCGGCACGCTTTGTGATTTCCGACCTTTCCCTGCAGGACTATTACAGATGTAAACTAAAACTTTGATCTAAAATACAGTGTAATATGACTGCACAGTACTCAGTTATTGCGCATGTCTGCTTGCAGTGAAATGGATGCACCTGATTTATCATACTATTAGAAAAATACCAGCTGTAACAAACTAACTAAACTGCTCCTTTTTTGTTTAGCATTTAAACATTTGCATATGTTTCCACATGTTAGATTGCACTTTTACAGTATGCGTTTCTACAGATGTGTCACAAAATTCAAGACAGGTTTTCCTTTTCAATAAAGCATGTCATTTATTCCTCCTTCCTGTCTCTGTCCAGTATCACACAGGGAAAATAATCAGCTTTTAAGCTCATTCAAGTTCCTCTTTGCTGTGTTTATATGCAGAGGGTTTGCTGTGTTATTCATGTAGCAGACACACAAGCTGTCAAAGGCAGATTTTAATTAACCTGGACGACCTTGTCCTCGTTGTGTCTCTGCTTCCATACAATAAGCTAAAATGTTGTTGACTCTTTCTAAACTTACAGACTCATGAACACATGCTCAGACTGCATAGTCCCAACCCAGCTGTTCATTCTTCAGGCTGAAGATTATTTCGATAGAATTAGACCTTTTTGTGTTTAGAGAGGCTATTTATGAAGATGTTGCCTATTCTTAGCATGTAAGCAGGTTATTCTCAGTAGCTTGAGTTGTGGTGAAGGTGAGTAACTTTCTCAGACAGTGTTAATAGTCTTCTTCTCTTAAGCTTTGAGCTAATACATCACAGCGGATTATAGACACAGAGTTCAGTGGACTGCCTTCATTTGTCTGACTGCTACAACGGACACAAGGTTTTAAGTTTTATTCTTGGGTTGCAAAAGGGTTTCTATGTGGTAGTTTTTTGCCACTTGCAGTCTTGGACTTTTTTCCTTTAGAGCAAATCTGAACTAATAAAGTTAATGCACTTCTATGAACTCACACAAGTGTAAAAAAATGTCTATGGCCTTGGCTGTTCTTGGTTCTCGGGGATGTTTGACCTCTCAACCAAAAGGCATCTTTTGTTTTTACTGACTCATGATGGGCTTTAGGAGGTAAAGCTCATTCTGGAGAGAATATAATCCATCATTAGTTAATTAGAACTGAAAAAATATGTTAAATCTAAAATAAAACATCTTAACTAAATTTATCTAAATAACTCAGACAGAAATGTGTTTCATTCAATCGTTTAATTTTTCTGCAGTTACATGATGCCACATTGATTACTTACAGATCTATTTGTAAAGCAAATTATTATCTGATAATGTGTCTTTACTGCTGTAAATAAAATGTTTGTAAGTTTTTAAACAACTTTTTAAATTACCAGTTCAGAAAGAAAACTTTATAAGACACTTATATTCCAATAAAAAGCAATAAAGGACCACGATTTAACAAAAAGCCTCACTAGAAATATGAACTCAATTTAATCAAAATACATAAACTATTTAACATACAATGTAAAAAAAAATATATATATATATATATATATATAGCCCTGGATGGACTGGCGACCTGTTCAGGGTGTACCCCGCCTCTCGCCCGTAGGCAGCTGGGATTGGCTCCAGCCC
>JBAMHV010000008.1:12628497-12643399 GCA_037177535.1 Pseudomugil gertrudae
CCAGGGGTTTTGGTGAAAACCGTGGAGTTAAAATTTTCTTGGAGGTGAGTTGGGGGGAAAACGGTCCAAAAGAGGGGGGCGAAAAAAAAGGCAAAAAAAACCCCCCCCCCCCCCCCCCCCCCCCATCTCAAATTAGAAATAATTTTGCTTCATTTTGCTGAGACTCAACAATATTAAATCCAATGTTTTTCTCTTCTTTTTCAGTTCCAACTCTCACAGTCCGTCTCCTCCGAGCAGCTCCAACGCCTTCAGTCTGCTCAGCTCAGAGCAAGACAACCCTTCGACAAGCGGCTGCAGGTTAGTGACTGAAGGACAAAGATTCATCAGGGAAGCCAAAAAGTGGCCTTCAAACTGACACAACTCATACAACTGTAATCATTCTAAATGATTATTTTTGTTTTGCTGCTCTGCTTGTTTCATGACTGACTCTTGGTTGTGCATGTTCGTCATGCAGTAGTCAGGAGTCTGCCAAAGCCAAGACCCAGAAAGAGGTGATCAAGATTCTGAAAGAGCTGAAGCTACACCTGCCACCTGAGAAGAAACACGATAACAAGTCCACCACAGTGAACACCCTCAAGTACGCCCTGCGGTGTGTGAAACAGGTAGAAGGTATGTAGTGCATTAAAACAACAGTATGTCTGCCTTTTCTGCACTTCGGTCTGAAAGTGAATGATGCGGATGGTTATCCTTTTTTCCTAATAATCTTTAGTGTGATTTTGAGTATATTGAAACATAAAAATACACATTTAATCATTGGTAAAAACATGAATGCTATTATTTATTTCTCAACTGGAATTTAGGAAGCAGTCAGAGTAAAAATAAAGACATGCCTATGTTTGAGGGAACATTTTTATAGGTAGTTCTGGAGGTAATGGTCTGTAAATACTTAATTCAACCCTTTGTAAATGTTTGCAGATGGAAATTGGTGGGCAGGGGTTTAGTAGTGCAGTTCTCAGAATGTGACACTTTCCAGCTTTCCTCAAACAGTTAAAAAATGTCTTTGACGTCAGTAAGACTGCATCATCCTTATGTTTGAATCTTACTTGTTTACTTTTCTTGGTTACTTGTACTCATTAACATATCCATTACTTTTTGTAGCTTGTCTCTGAAGATATAAACTGTTGTTTTTTGTGTATCAGCCAAACTCTAAGGGATGTTTTTTTTTCTTTCTTCCAGCCAATGAGGAATATTATCAGCTGTTGATGATCAATGACAGTCAGCCCTCAGGCCTGGATGTGTCTTCTTATACCATAGAGGAGATAGACAGTATCACTTCTGAATACACTCTAAAAAACAATGTGAGACAAAGCTTCTTTCTTTTTTCCCCCTAAAAAATCCTACATTTATTTTAAATGAGACTTAAATATTTGCCATTTATATTGGCTTTGTTTTAGTGGTTAGGTACACAGTGTTTCATTAATCCACAGCTTGGACTGTCTGTCTTCAACAGGACATTTTTGCAGTAGCAGTGTCTCTCATCACAGGGAGGATAGTCTACATCTCGGATCAAGCTGCCTCAATTCTCAACTGTAAAAGAGATGTGTTCAAGGACTCAAAGTTCGTGGAGTTTCTGACACCTCAAGATGTTAGTGTCTTCTACAGCTTCACAACTCCTTATCACCTGCCATCCTGGAGCATGTGTACCGGAGCAGGTACAACTGTTATGTTTCTTTACTAACGCAATAACAATAGATACAGCACTCGGGAGGACATACGTTGTTTCACAACAATTCAGTAAATTACCATAGCATTCATCATGAAAGGTTAGGTACACCCTGAACCAGCCTTAGCTATTCAGATGACAGTGAGCGGTCTGTTTATAAGGCTTCAAGGACTGCTGTTACAGAGCCACAGAAAAACTAAATGTTCATTTGAGTCTAATTTCAGATGAAAAATGTCTATTTTTTCTAAGCTTATTTTAAGAAATGCTCCAGTTTAGCTGATAATGCCAGCTAGAGAGTAGCCTGCCTTAAATGCTTCACTTAAATCAGACCCAGAGCTGCCCTTTTTACTTATGGATATGTCCTCTACATGCCTTGATAAATTTAGGCTGCCACATCAAATCTGGACTGTGTTTATATTCAATGCAACAGATTCTGCAGAGGAATACTTTATATTATGTTTTTAAGCAATTAATCAAACCTTTATACGCATGCAGGAGTGAGGTTTCCAACTGTCGTTTAACAGTGTCATGTTTGCTTTGAATTAAATACTTTGTTTTTTCCCATTTCAGAGTCATCACCGCCTGACTGCATGCAGGAGAAGTCCTTTTTCTGTCGTATCAGGTGAGCTGGAGCTGTTTCATATACATTGTTAGCCATCTGCTGCTAGTGCCTGTTTGTATTTTATATTAATATTTAAATTCCAGTCTAGATGCTTTTCAATGTGTTTGTGTCATTGCATACGGTTGAGCTGTAATTAGATATTATTTTTCCAGTCAATGTTTTTATATACTTACAGACTCATAAACTCCCGTTGCATTAATAGGTTTCTCTACTGTTTTTATGCTTTTCTTTAAGTTGTTTTCTGTGTCTTTATCTGAAATTCACTGCTAGGATATTTAGGATGGACATGGGATACAGCTACACAGCGCCCCCGTGTGTTCAATCTGAAAAACAAACTTTTTGTTCTTGCAGAGAGTGTGTGCAGGTCTGAATTGGGAAAAAAAACTCTTCATTGAGTTAAATGTAACTGTTATTCTTGCATCCAGTGGTGGTAAGGAGAGTGAGAGTGACCTGCGATACTATCCATTTCGCATGACGCCTTACCTGATGAAGGTGCAAGACACAGTTCATGCTGAAGACCAGTTCTGCTGCCTCCTCCTGGCTGAGAGGGTTCATTCTGGCTATGATGGTAAGAAGCTTTGAAACAATAAGTTATAGATCACATCTTACAAGTTACTATAGATTTACAACCAGTTAGCTGTGAGAGTCAAACCTATTTTTTGCTTTTAACGTGTATTTTTACCAAAACGTGAACAAGAATTTGTTTAAATTTAGATATTTGAACAACTCCATAATTATTTTTATTTGATTAAATCCTCATAGCACCCAGAATTCCTACAGACAAGCGCATTTTCACCACCACACACACTCCGAGTTGCGTGTTCCAAGATGTTGATGAGAGGTGAGTCATTAACGCTCAGTATGTGCACAAACATCCCTAAACTCGTTACAGATAAAGGAAGTGATAATGTTTTATATTTTTCTATCAGGGCGGTTCCTCTCCTCGGTTATCTCCCCCAGGATCTGATCGGCACCCCTCTCCTTCTTCATCTGCATCCCAATGACCGTCAGGTGATGCTGACTATTCACAAGAAGAGTGAGTCAGCAGAAGTAAGATGAAGGAATAATGTTCCATGTCTGCCCTGATCAGACTTAGCTTATCTTTTCATCCTGTTCTGCAGTTCTTCAGTATGCCGGGCAACCATTTGACCACTCATCCATTCGCTTCTGTGCACGGAATGGTGAATACATCGTTCTCGACACCAGCTGGTCCAGTTTTGTCAACCCATGGAGCCGAAAGGTCTCCTTTGTTATTGGGAGACACAAAGTGCGCATGTGAGTATTGCTTCTGTAATAACCCAAAAAGGGGATAAAAGTGTCGTATAGATCACTAAACCACTGATGGAATGAAAGAGTTTGATGTTTCTTAACCTTTTTTTGCTTTAGGGGCCCAGTGAATGAAGATATTTTCATGGCACCCATGTCTCCTGTTGAACATATGAAGACCACAGACTCGGACATCCTGGAGATAACTGAGCGGATCCATCGCCTCCTGTTACAGGTAACAGAAGAGCACAGTTCTACATCCTTTCTGCTGTTTGGCAGCATCCACTCCTTTTTAAAAACCTGTCTTCTCTTTGTATCTGTAATCAGCCAGTTCATAACAGTGGGTCCAGTGGCTACAACAGTATGAACAACGATCACCTTCTGGGCATGACCTCCTCTAGCGAGAGCCTGAACAATGGCAATGGGAGCACGATGCAGCAGGAGGAGGGGGAAGTGAGCGGTAAAAGCAGACCTGTGAGTATTACAAAATCCTGAACTGTGTCTGAAATCACAAAAGCTGTTGAAAACGGAGTTAGCTGCTCATTATGGAGTTAACTTTTAAGCATTTTTAATATTGGGAATTAATACTGAATTCTGTTTGAGCTCTTGACACAAACTCTAAGTCTGGTCCACACCTCAATGCCCTGCTTTGACTAAACCTAGTAGAATATACTACATGTTTCTTATTGATACCAGTTGCTCTTCTATTTAGTTTCTCAAACTGATGTTGTTTTGACTCATTATTTTTCTGCCATAGCGAACCTTTCAGGAAATCTGTAAAGGAATTCATCTTCAAAAGAGCCAAGAGCAGCAGATGGCCAAATTAGACCACAAAAAAAGCAGTGCCAGTAAGTCTTGTACAGCAAATGTGAAAATGTGACATTTACCCACCTCTTATTCTCAGACCATAACCACTGATTTATCTCAAACAGAGTCGGACTCAAAGAGCCAAGCGGTAGTGCGACTCAAAGACTCTGCCCCTCCTATAAACTGGAAGGAGACTGTTATGGAAGAGAGCAGAGCCTCTTTCCAGGAGGAGCTGACCCTCAATGATCAAGCTGTGTACTCTTACCAGCAGGTCAGCTGTCTGGACAGTGTGATCAGGTACAGAGATAAAGACTGACATGGCTGTGAAAAATGTTAATAGCATGAGTCGTCCTACAGAGGAAGTACAGGCAGGTTTGTGCCTACACATCAAGAGTTTTTTGGGTCCTTGGATGTATCGGAGAGCCCTCTTTAATCTGCTGGGGGACTTAAAAACTCATGTAGGTAAAGATAGTGACACATCCCCAGTAAGTCTATTCAGGAATCTTAAAGAGGAGGGTCCATTGATAGGTCTTAGATTGAGCATTGTGGTTTTTGATCTGGTTATGGAACAGAAAATCAGCTATGAACCAGCTCTGCACCCTCTTCGTGGTTTCAGAGTGGGCATGGGAGTTTGTCCAACCAGTCTAAATGGATAGTGAACTTATCCAAAAAGTGAATTGCAGTAGTTAGAGCAGCATGAAGTAATGGCATGGACAATCCGTACCATCACTAGTAAGTAAGTAAGTGATACGTTTAGTCCTAGAGGCTTTTTTCAACTAGCTAAAAGGTGGTTTTAGACTGTTTAAATAAATATACATGGATTCCCATGGTATCTGGAAATACTCAAATAATTAAAAATCTTTCTGTACTGTAGATCCATCAATCCATTTTCTATACCGCTTCATCCAATTCAGGGTCTCAGGTGTGCTGTAGATCCTAAACCACAAATACTAACTCCTGACCAGGGTTGTTTTATTTTGAAATATATTTGTTTCTTTCTTGGACTTTGTTTAGTGGAATAAGAAGCTGTCAAAACAGAGCTTCTTAAATATTTCAGCTAAAGAAATCAGTATTTCTCACAGTAGTTCTCATGTGGTCACTCATCTGCATAGAGTAAGCCTGTTCATTTAGTGTGTTTTATAAGGCAGAACTTCAATGTGAAGAGCTTAACCTTGTGTTTTACGGTGCTTCATACTCTTGCAAGTAATTATCTGATAAGTGATGCCAAATGCACCAGAAATGACCTTCGTGTTATGATTGATGGTCCTTCTAGGTACTTAGAGAGCTGCAGTGTTCCCATCACTATGAAGAGGAAGTGCCAGTCTTCCTCTAACACCACCACGTCTTCTAACTCAGATGAGGACAAACAGACAGGGTCAAATCCCATGCAGATATCTGAAGGTATGTGACATTACTTCACAATATATTGTAAGAAAACATACTAGTAGTTACCTTTCCATACAAAGCAATGGCCTTCAATCTCTTCCATTTAAACTTCTCTCTCAGACCCGGCAATGCCAGTACCTCATCAGTAGGTCTTGTTCTCTGTTCTCTTTGGCAGAACCAGCCTTATTGAAGGATCAATCTGGTCTCTCTTCTTTGGATGACCCTGACAAAAAGTCCAGTGAAACGGCCACGGCGGTAGTGGGCACTTCGCTGCCCCTACCTGTTCCAAACAAACCAGAAAGTGTGGTGTCCATAACCAGCCAGTGTAGCTACAGTAGCACCATAGTGCATGTTGGGGACAAGAAACCTCAACCTGAGTCAGGTACAGTGGGGTGAAAAATACTGCTCTCAATCCAGATTCCCTCTTTTATTTCATATTTTTCATACTGAAACAAGAGCTAAACAACATGTGTGATACGGCCTCTTTCCAATTGCTCCAAATTGTAAGCAATAAGTGATTTAACTTGTAACATTTTAGATGTTTTTAAGCTGTTATTTACAGGAAAAAGATCTTTCCTCTCTAAAAGGTGATCATTTTTAAGCATCATCGAACTTGAACAACATTGTCTGTTACATTTATGATCTCAGCCAATCAGTGTGAGAAATATCAAATAATAGGAGAAATCTTCACAGAGGCAAATTGTTTCTCACAGCACTGTAAATGTCATCTGCATGTGTCCGTATTGTGTTCTATTTGTTTATTTGTGTCTATTTGTTGTCTGAGTAACTAATACCTGAAAGTCAGAGAGGACTCTCTGCCCTCATGGATCACAGTCATTCACTGCTTTGGTACTTATAGTATCAAAAAATAACTTCTAACTTTATAAGTGATTTACTAGCCAGACAGCTTATGAGCTGCATTTAACCTTTTTGTTGTATTAATTTAGAAAGTTAATATATTTCCTGTTTCCTCTGTCAGAGGACCATTGGTGCACAGGCTGTTGAAACACCCCACAGCTGCAAATGCAATAATATTGTATGTGAGATCTGTTATGCAGCATTACATTAACTTTTGCTGTTTCACTTTCAACTGCAAAAACAACATACCAAATGATGATGAGGTTGGGGAGTACAGAGGAGGGTGTCAGTATATTGTGCAAAATGTCATGCAAAACTACAAAAATGTTTTCTATTAGGACAAGCTGAGCAATTCTTTGTTTATATGACAGGAAGCCAAACAACTGCACTTTAGGTGAAACTGATTACTAGCTCATCTCCGATTGACAGCTCTCTGATATTGATGATGTAGTAAACTGGTTTGTTTTTACTGTGCAGTTTTGTACCATGCATCTGTGTGGCTCAATCTGTTTAAAGACCTTGAACTGTGCAATTTCATGCTTATTGAAGTTCTGGCATCTGATAGACCTGAAAGTGGGTCCAGCTTGTGTATAAAAGGCCGAACTTGCCCACATGTTACGCTTGAACTATTAGATTTAGTGCTTACAGCTAAGTCTCTTGCTGTATTCTAGTGTGAATGTTTTCCTTACATGGAAGTCACGTTTGATAAAGCATCTGCTGAACGACTGAATTTGAATGTTTGTGGCAGGTATGTGACCTGCAGCTGCTCGTTGCTTGATCAGTATTGCTTTTCCTGTCAACCCTGTTAATTGTTAACATTCTGCTTCTATAACGCCTCCTTTCATTGTTTGACAATATGTTAAAGTTGTTGTCTTACTTTCATATATACAGAGCTCACAGAGGATGTACCAGGCACTGGGGAGATCCACAACCCTGGAACTCCTTGTGCGGTTTCGCCTCCCACTCAGGAGAAAGAGGCCTACAAGAAACTGGGCTTGACTAAGGAGGTGCTGGCAGCTCATACACAGAAGGAGGAGCAGGCCTTTCTGTTTCGCATCAAAGAGCTTCGAGGACTTGTTGACCTAAAAGCAAGCTATTCTCAGTACTTAGAGAATCAGAGGGACGACATTGCCAGTGATGGTAATACTAAATACATACACCTCACTGTTATGAGTCAGTATGGACTCATTTAACTTACTGGGTTTTATAACATTAACAAACGAAAGTCAAGTACAGTAATAAACAGAATAAAACGTTTTATATGTATATTTTATAAATAAAAAAGAAAAGATCAGCTTTAACCAACCTAATTGAAATTCCCAAATCTCTTTTTGTCTTTCTTCTTGACCGTCTAGCTGCATGTGCCACCCGACCCTGCCAACAAAAAGAACCGAGTGCAGATCCAGTCGTGCGCCGGGGTTCACGAAACAAGAAGACCAAGTCGAAGAGAGCAAAGCGCATCACTTCTGCAGATACCACAGTGTCCCAACAGAAACAGCAACAAGTGCGACCTCTTCAGCCAAACCCTGGCGTTAAACAGACGTTGCCTCCCTCTGATACTTCATTGTCAGCTTTCCCTGTAGTGTACCCCACTGTGATACCAGGCTACCCCATGCAGGTTTACCCCAGAGCAAATTCCATGTCTGTCCACACAGAATCCACTCCACATGGCCTTGGGGACAACCAGGGTACCCCAGCCACTCCCTACCCTCCTTCTATTCATTCTGCTCCCTACACCTCCCCCATTATCACGCCCATTGTGGCTTTCGTCCTGCCCAACTACTTATACCCTCTAATGGGGCCTGAGCATCCACCACCACAGCAAATGTACCAAGTAACCACTGGGGGTTTACCCAGCCAAATGCAGCCTTTTGACCAGGCTGCCTTTCCAATCCAAGGTGCCTTCACATCTCATCCATCCTTCAGCACTCTGAATCCGTTCTATACCAACAACCCCTATCCTCCTCAAACAGGATACCTAACTCCACCACTTCATGTCACTTCATCCTCTGAAACCCCGAAGCCCCACATGGAGGGAAACTCCCGCTCCTCCACGCCTCAGTCTGGTGAAGCTGAAGGAGAAACATCTCCACCTTTGTTCCAGTCCAGCTGCAGCTCACCTCTTAACCTACTGGAACTGGAGCTGTCAGTGGACAAGCAGGACAGCACAGCACCCACTTCAGGAGGACAAGGGAATAATATGCCTGAAAGGGAGAAAGGAGCAACCAGCAACCAGTCCAAAGAGAGGGAGCTGAATAAGGTAAATGAGGAAATCTTCCACAGCTGCTTTCTGATAACCTCCACCTGTAACGCTCTTAAACTGCCTGACAAAAATGCCAATGCTTCCCTCAACTGAACCCACTTAGACTTTGAATCATGTGTCTCTGTTTTGGGATATATCCCAACATCACAGTGATTCATACACAATCTTCACATTAACTTGCTGCAGTTTTTTTGTTGTATTGCTATGCCATGTGTAAAGTCAAGTCAGTCAAGACTCCTCAGATGAAATGTGGAGTTGGGTGTTAATACATGATGTTATTATCCCTTACACCCTTTAGCCCTCTCTCAGTCTCCTTGGTCCACCTGGACCCTTGTATTTCGAGGGCACATCCTGTGTCTGTGAGCGTTTGTCTTGGGATAAAGTGTGGTCTAGGCTGGGGGCGTGCAGCAAAGAGGTAGGCGAATCATCCGAAAACCTCCACACCTTTCAAATCCTATTCCTCCCTGATACCATATATGAACTGTAAAAGTTTCTCTTCTGTACATCTATTTATATTTATTATTAGTTTCTAAGCTCACCACTAAGAGCTTAGACTGGCATGGACCTGCAAATGAAGCACGAGACTGAGAAACTTTGGTGCACGTTATACAGTTGTTGGCACGTTTTTCTTGTAATTCTTAATAATAATGTGGTCTGATCTTCATCTAAATCACAACTACAGGCAAACACAATGTGTTTATGCAAAAAGTGTTTCTAAAGTGCAAACCATTTTATTTAATGGTCAGACTTCTTTTGGCAGCAGGAATTCCAAGTCTACCAACTGCTCAGCATTCAAAGGATGTCTCTTTTTACAATTTGTTTATTCTTCTCAGCCAGATTCACATCATGCCTCAGGGAAACTCTTCTATTTGACATGTTCCTGTCAGAGTGAAGGAAGGATTTTGGCTCTGACTGGACTTTCTTTGATGTTTAGGGTCATTTTTCTGCTGCTTCACACAGCTTATGTTGAGGTTCGGTTGATATTTTCATTCTTTTCCATTTGTGCTCAGGCCCCAGGTAACCAAAGACCCTATATATTGCTTCTTCTACTATGCTTCGCATTTAACATGAGGTTGTTATTGTTGTGCAAACTGCCTTTTTTTACGCTACACATACCGGTACTTTTGTGTATTATCACTATATAATTCAGTCAGAACTTCCTTAGTCCTGAGTCCTGGAGTGTCAGTGTGCAGTTTGGCTAACTTAAGGGCTGTCTGTCTTTTATTAGAAAGTGGCAGCTTCTTAGTGACGCTGCATGAACTTAATTTGTATTAAGCAGTTAAGTTATACATGTTTGAATTGTTTAGTTGGCTCAGACACACATTGCCTTATTTGATTGATTGATTTAGATTACCTCATCATTTCATCTTCATGTAAATGATGCCATTGCCCTGCAGGTTCCCAGCAACCTCAGTGTGTTCAGTTAAATGACATGTGAGTGTAGTTAACATAGATTGTGTTTGTTTTTCATTGTTGCTATGAAGATCTGACCACATATTGCACACTTCCAATGATTTGTTGTTTTTTCTTTTGTTTGTTTGGGTTTTTGTCATTTCATACACTTTGATTTTCCATGGAAGTCTCCATTAATTCGGCCCAGACAATATTCTTCTTTGTAAAAAACTGTCTTAGCATCAGATGTGGGCAATTTGTTCTTTGGATTGTTACACTAAGATGTGACCGGGAGCACAGGATTGCAGGTTGTCATGCAAAATTCTTGTTTTTGCTTTTTTCCACACATAATTTTTCTAAACTTTCTGAAACCTGGGTGTTGTGTTTAGCTGTTGAGGACCTGCTATGTGCCAAGGAGGACATTAATAACTGAGTAGAAATATATTACTAGGCTGCAAAACAGCCAACAACATTGCACCCCCCCTGCAATGCAAAGATGCGGCAGAAGGGTTGTTTGCTATACAGCTTGAACACCAGGGCATTGCCATTAAGTTCCACTTTATTGATATTGCTTCAAAATTTGTGTCTTTATAGAGGAGCTCGCATGGCTACGGTAACAACAGTGATGCCAACTCTACATCCAGCGACATGTTGGACATAATTCTACAAGAAGACTCCTGTTCTGGCACTGGCTCAGCCACATCCGGCTCAATGGCCTCAGGGTCCAACGGCTGTGGAACTTCAGCCAGCGGTACCTCGAAGAGCAGGACATCAGCCAGCTGTGCCTCAGCTAGTGGGACTTCAGGCAGTTGTTCAGGTTTGCACATCTTACTTTCAGTTTAATGGCAAATGAGAACAAACTTGACATGTGTTGCAGTGCACCAAGAAAGAATTATTGAAGCTAAATTTACTTTTATTTGATTTTAGTATTAAATTTCAAGTGTTGTGGATTTCTTTGACATTTAGCTGAATAACCTAGCCTACCTATCGTCTGCCTAAATGCTTTTTTTTCATTATACACAACCACAGTAAGGGATTTTATGCTTTTAAGTATTTGGTTTTATTTGTCTCCTTTCAGGAAGCAACAACAGCAGTAAATACTTTGGCAGTGTGGATTCGTCTCAGAGCAGTCAGAGGGTCAAAGCTCACTCAGGCAGCAGTGAAGGAAAGCCTGTGGAGATGAATCAGAGTGAACAACTCAAGTGTGTACTGCAAGACCCACTGTGGCTGCTCATGGCCGACACGGATGAGAAAATTATGATGACATATCAGCTGCCCTCACGGTGAGTTCAAGGATCGAATGAAAATGCAGCTGCGAGGACAGCAGCCCTGTAGTCAGACTGTACTCTATCATTCATTTCCTGTTTCCCTGGTAACGTAGCATGTGTGCACAAGCAGGCAAAAAACAGATGTATGTACATGTTAGGGTCTTGTTTTATCTGAAATCTTTAACTTGTGAGAAGAATCTTAAAAACCTTTTTTTAAAGAAGTGAATTAGTTTTTTATTTGATGTTTACTTTCTGACCAGAGCTCCATGTAACAGTGTTGGTTACCTTTCATGTAAAACATCATTCTAACTATTGACTGTATATTTTATATATATAACAGTAATAGGTCTTTTATTTTCAACTTGGCTGCTGATTCGACAATATTAATTTTCCTATTTAAATGTTACTGAGTATATTCTAATGAATTATTTTGTTGTATCCTGCTTGTACCACTATACTTTTGTCCCCATAGTCCTCAAAACATGAAGTATGACATCAAGTCCTTCCATTATGAGTGTTTAGTACTAATTATGTATTTTATACATCTCAAAAGTCTGAAATAAAAAAAAGAGAATGTCGTTCCTTCTTTATGTCTCTATAGTACCTCCCATAAAGAGGGGAAAAAACTACACAAATATAATTGGTTCAGGTGATAACCTGAAGCAACTCATTAAAATAGTCAACATTGAACTGGAAAAAATTAAATATTGGTTTGATAAAAATAAATTATCATTGAATCTTAGTAAGACTAAACGTATGATATTCAGTAACCAAATAAAATAAAATGTTCATATTGAAATTGAGGGTGTTCATATAGAAAGAGTTCACGAAATTAAATTTTTAGGGGTAATAATTGATGAGAAAATGAATTGGAAGCCACATATTAAATACACATGCAATAAATTATAATGAAGTATATCCATAATAGAAAAAGCAAGATACTTTATAAACTACAAAGGACTTCACATTCTGTTCTGTTCCTTGGTCTCACCATATTTAACTTATTGTATCGAGGTTTGGGGCAACACATATAAAAGTTCTCTGGAGCCATTATTCATACAGCAAAAAAGAGCAAGAATTATCCATAATGCAGGTTACCTCGAACATACAAACCCACTTTTTATTTAGGTCCAAGATAATGAAATTACCTGGATGGACTGGCGACCTGTCCAGGGTGTACCCTGCCTCTTGCCCATTGAGCTAGGATTGGCTCCAGCCCCCCCGCGACCCCGCTCTGGGATAAAGCGCTAGAAAATGGATGGATGGATGGATGGATGATGAAATAAATGAGATCAGAGATTTTAACACTATACTATTTTTATACAAAGTTAAGAACAACCTACTGCCATGTAACCTGCAATCAATGTTCCGGAAAAAAAGTTAAATATAAGCTTAGAGACAGGTTAGAATTCAAAATAAGACAATACCAAACAACAAAAAAGGGATTTTGTATTACTATCAGTGGAGGAAGACTCTGGAATAGATGATGAACTGAAACAATGTGCGAATATCAATATATTTAAGAAAAATATAAACAGAGTGTTATAATTATGTATGGATGGGAGCTAGTGTAAATGTGTGTGTAGGTGTTTGTGTGTGTATATGAGAAGGCTTACATGACATGCAAATTGTGGCAAACAAAACATAACCTGACTAATATGGTATTGATGGTAATGTTTTGGTATCTGTGTTTATTGTCACAATATGATTAGAGAAAGAGGTAGGATTTAATAAGTTTATACTTCTTCCTACCCCTTTTTGAGCACGTTTAATAAGTTCTGTTTCTTTTACTCTTTTGTTTTCTTTTTTTATAAGTTGCTTGTTGTTTTGCAAGACACACTTGAGCTGTAAATTAAAAAATAGCATTTGTATAAATACATTTAGGTAACTTAAGTACTTAATGCACAAATATAATTGAACATGCCACAAAAAAATCTAAATTTGACATTACCTGGACAGAGAAGTTTATTTTAGGCATGCAGTTTTCTTGCCACAGTGGTGAACCAGCTAAACCCACATTGTTATCTTTATTTATGAAGATTCTGACCATTTTCTAGCCTTACATTTAGGGAATGGCTACAAAATAATCCATTTGATTCATCATACAATTAATAACTGAGTTGTTGTGTTAAGGTGGTGGTTAATGTGTGTTATCTTTGGATTTTTCGGCACAAAAAGTTTTACAAAAAGAAACACTTCTTATGAAAACCAAATAATGAATCACTGTGTTGCAGTGACATTTTAGCCCAGTAGATGGCGCCACCAAATATTAGGTATAAAGAATATAAACTTTGGTGGATGACTGTGGGGAAGCACGGACTAAGATAAAGTCACACAACCACACACTGGTGTAGCTCATCATTAAAATAGTCAAAGCTTTGTTGTTATTGCTTTTAATCAAGATCCAGCTCTTCTTTTTCTCCAAACACACCTTTTGCATCATCAGAACCTTTAGTCAGATGGCACTGTTCACTTATTGTGGTTCTTTCTGTTTGTATTTATCCACAGTGACCTCCACAAAGTGCTCAGAGAGGACAAAGAGAAGCTGAGGCTGCTGCAAAAGAGTCAACCTCGGTTTTCTGAGGAGCAGAAGAAAGAGATGATTGAGGTCCACCCCTGGATCAAGAAAGGAGGTTTACCTAAAGCCATAGATGTCAAGGTAGTCTTACACTTTTTGCCACAGTTGAACAGACATTGTTCCTGATTTTAATTGGCCTAATTTAACGCTGTTTTCCTGTTTACTAGGGGTGCTGCTGCTGTGATGGCGCCTCAGAGACAGCAGCTGGGACCGAGGACCAGCCAGACCTTGAACTCAGTGATACAGAACCGGACCATGTCACCTGCCAGCAAAACCCCAAAGAGGAGCCCTTAAACTCTGACATCAACACCTGTTTCAGTCATTCTCATAGCCCTGATCCCCGTACACAAGCAGAAAGACAATGCCCAGATTTTTAGAGAGGTTACTGTTACTCATCCACTTATTATCTGCAGAACTCAGAAGACCAAACTTCAAAAAAGGATTGCTTTAGTTAAGCTCTCGCTGCTTCTATCTTTCTCTAAATGTCATATTTTTGTAACAAGGGAATATATGTGGTGGACGTGAAATTACATTTTATTATATGGTGCACTATACAGATTCAGAAGCTGCTTGGGAACTTGCTTTGTGACAGCAAATGTTTTTTTTTTCCTCATTGTAGCAAAAAGCAGTATTTTCCACCTTGAAAACATAACATTCACTAATTAGGGGATGAAACAGAGCCAAAGGTTAGTCCTGGCCTTCCTCTAGGCTGCTCCACACAACCAACAATGAAGTCCTTCAGAGGACGATGCATGGAACTACATCTAAAAACTCCTGTTTGTTCTCAAATATATATATA